>JABSTR010002673.1:20000-92444 GCA_013339765.2 Haemaphysalis longicornis
AAAACATCAGTGGCAGTTTTACGAATGTTCACGTCAGTTCTAGGAAGGAAACGATGCCTGCGAGGCAACGCAAGACGTGAGAAATTGCCCTGATTTGTAAACCCTGGTTTGTATTTGACGCTGAATCGAGTATCTTGTTATTCACGTTGATATTCAAAAGCAGAAATGCCGATGTGTCGAAAACTTTTGCGCCTATTCGACATCCCCAGGTGGCCAAAATTAATCTGGAGCCCTCCATTGCGGCATGCCTCATAACCCACCACGTTTAATGAGAAAAAAATACTATTGAAAAGTTTTGTGGTTGTTTTGCACGCGATGCGATGACATATTCAGCTCCAAGCCAGTCAAGCCTAAAGTCCAAGCCAGCGAGAAGAGGACCTCCTCTGTGGCCGTCAAGAAGCCGTTGCCAAAGACAACTGACTTCAAGGATCCACTTCTGGGAGACCTGAACGAGTAGAGACCAAACCGCTGTTAGAAACTCAAGCGGGATCCCCTCGCATTTCGGGACCTGGGCTCTCATTCGGGTGGCGTTTCCTTTTTCTTTTTCCACCCGCGGTCATTTTTCTCGTTTTCATGCGCTACGTTCATAGTTTCCCTACTACGGGCAGGCTTTGAGTTGTTGAATTTGCCTCCGTGAGAGCTCTGGCGAGAAAAAGCTGTGTCGTGGAACAGTTGTTTTGGTCACCTAATATGCGAATACGCGGCTGGAATAAGAGGAAACAACTTGTGGGTGGGAATTCCAGATTTATATACTTAACCCTTTTGGCAAAAGTGTGTTATTTCCCTTCGAGCACGAGACATTATTGTGTGGCTTGACTGTGTATGGCACAAACCGAGCATATTTGTGGCCGTTAATCCGAGGCAAGCAGCAGTGCCTGAAAAAAAGGGTCCCCATTTTCGACGTCAAACTGTATTTTAGCCTTGGCGGGAACTTTCAAATTAACTGTTTGCCACACTGTGTTGACACTGTCACCATTTTTCCGAAGCTTTTGCAGGCGATTATCAGCAGGGAGAAGGGGTGACATTTTTTTGTGTGCATGTTGGAGCGACACTTGATGTTTAGGCATTGATTGCGTGGAATCATCATACGTAAAACACTCTCGGCACTCGAACTAAGTGTTTGTTACGTTTACCCTTTGCCCACTGAGAATGCAGTGCCGGTATTTTGTTGTGGTTGTATTTATATGAAGTAACTCTGTATGCTTGCGCACTGATCGAACCAGCCCACAACATTCCGCTTGTTGTTTCGACCTCAAGTGTTTGGCGGGGGTGCGGGTCGATGCGATGAAATTGAAGACAGGAGACAAGGGGCATCAGTTCAAGCAGAAACAGTTTTTTGTTCGCTACACCAGCTATGTCTGTAAATAGTGTTGTGATGTGCATCGTTTCGCTCGATTTTGTGCCCAGTCTTTTGCAGCTTCTGAGCTTAGGGGTCATGTAGTTCGACCGCCACGTCGTTGTTTGGAGATTAACTTTGGAAACGTTGTGCGAGTGTGCGTGGAAAGTTCTCGCCAACTGAGGAAGAAAACTGTGCCCCGATGCTAAGGGGGCGTTCGTGAGCTTATCACAACTGGTGCAAATGTGTTTTTTTTTTTTACTTCCGCCAACCCGGTTCTCTGCCTTTATTTTTGTCACTGGTATAGTGTGGTTTCATACCAAAGATTACGGACTCACTGTAGAATGCATTATTTTTGTTTTTTTTTTTTTTTTTTTTTTTGTCTCTTAAATGTTCCGCATGACTGAAACAAAGGATGTACGTTTGAGAAAGAGCGGTCTTTAGGAGTTGGCGAAATGCGGAGTGAACTGCGGGGGTGGAATAAGGATGAGGTAAACCAGGAGTGCATCGTAGCAGACCACAACGAATATTTGCAGTTCCCAGCAGTGCAGCTTTTAGCCCTTTCGGTGCTTTGTAGAAGCGGCGCATACTCTAAGCACGTGTTTCGCAACCCATTTCAGTGAGTGTGCAAGTTTGTATGTACATATTTACGGCACTGGCCACGTAAACTGTTTTGAGTTGAGTTAGCAGAGGAAGATCTCTTAGGAGGTTAGTTTAGCTGCGGTGCTTGATGCCATTGCTGGGATGTTGTGTGCTTGTGTGATGCCCTTGTTTTAGCTGTCTTTTAATACTCCAACCGCTGCTACCACTGTAATTAAGGGAATGTACAGAAACCCCTTTTTTTTTTTCCTTTTCTAATGGGCATTTCGAGGGCAGGTGTGCGTTTCTGAAGGCACTCTGTGGCAGGCGTAATTATGAGAAAATGTTTGTTTTCATCAAATTTATTTTCCCAAATGAAGATTTCTTGAATGTTTTTCTAGCAAGAATAGCACACACACACACACACATGAAAACAGTTCTTTATATACAGGATTTTTTGTAGCGCAATGCAGTTTACAATACCTTGGGCTATATGATGAAAAGTTTAACTCGACTGAAACTTATTAGGCTGTCTGTGTATAGTTACTGAGTAATGGTTTAGTGGATTTCTAAAAACTAGATAAGGGAGAGCTGCTGTAGAAGCATTCCAAAGTTCCATGTATGCATTGTATCTGTCGCCATGGTGTGAGCTTCAAGTCACCCCCAGCTGGAATTGACCTTGCATCGTTCCATCACTGTACTACTTAATTTGGAAGCCATTTGCCTTGTTACTTTACATAACCATGTTCACAGATTGGCTTATGATGATGTATTTGATGCATTCTCTGCTTTGGCCTGAGGAAACGGTGCATTGTGGGTTGGAAAAAGCCTCTAGGGAGAAGGTTAAGAATTTGTCCCTCTAGTTTCTTTGTTGGAAAGCTCGCAGAGTGCCGTTGCAAACTGTAATCCGAGGTGGGAGGGATTTCAGTGTAATCTCGTTGCGAGAGATTATGGTGCAAATAATCTGTCTAAACTGGCTAGGCGCTTTTGTTTAGTTTCTAGGCACCTACAGTACATCAGATGATTGTGCTTATATACAGAGCATAGAGGCGTGTACTATAAAGCTTTTGCACGGTGACGTATTGACTCATGGTAGGATGTCAGCTTTGTTGTCTTTAGAGTGGTGTTTTGTTATTTTTTTATTATTCGTGAATGCTGATGTTCACACGTACGCTTCGCTTTTTTGGCTATTTTTGTACATACGCGAGTGTACAGGACATGAAGATATATATATTATACATTCATACCTGCATTGCTGTAAGCAGTTGTTAATAAAAATAGGTCTTGTACGTGAGTGTCTGTCTGCTCTTAAGCGGTGGACTAATGAAGTGACCTCTCACATCAGTTAAGGTTCTTTTAAGGACCACTTGTAAGTCCACATTTCTCTCATTATTCCGAAGAAGCGGTGCTCACACAATAATCCTTGGGAAGGCTTCTGATCAAATGTAATGAAGTAATTTCAGCGAGCCGTAATGCACAGTGAATAAATAATTCAACACCAATGAAGTAGAAAGATTCCCTTGATCTCACCGCATGCCGCCAATGTCATGTTCTTGCCATATTCAAAGTATTTCCGCAGGGTCAATTGGCAATATGATTGGTTGGTTGGTCGAATGATTTCCAACAAAAGCACCTGCACTCAGTCTCGTGTATTTATACTTTCATACCCCGCTTGAAAAGAGCCAGTGTCAAAAGGATAGTTATAAAATGTACATGCGAAAAACTGCGTTTGTTGCAGGAGGACTGTCAGCACTCGTTGAATTTTGACGTTTGTAATTGGACGCACTGTTTGCATGCCATTATTGCAAGTGACAATCTTCTACACCAAAAAATTTAGTACTATGTATTAAAATGCAAACTGCAGGTGGAGGGAGAAAAAGGAGTGAAGGAACTTGTGAGACTTGTGTGCAAAAATGCAGTAGAGTGAGATATCTTCCATCTCTCACTCGTCATGAGGCCGTTGGATAGGCTGCATCAAATCAGAAGCAGAACAGGCTCATTACATAAACCTTGCGCGAGTTGGAATGTTAAAGAGTTAACGTGACAAAATAAAAGTCGCACTAACAGTGTATACATGTGACATGTCTACAGTAAATCAGCTGTTAGTGCGCTCTTGTCTTCAGCAGTTGCCGCCTCTTTTGTTTCATTTTGGTTTATTTTTTCTAATGTACCTACGTGCTTGTCCACTCAGCCATGCTGCTCCGCCCAACCTCCACTGTTGCGTTATTAAAGCCTCAGCGGCGTGGTGGTGCGAAGACACCTTTCGGATTCGCTTGAAACGCGGTCGCCAGCAGAGTACACCAGCCTGCACTCCATACCTACACTCACCCAGACTTGCCTGACCCGACACCTTCCAGGGCTAACGCATTGCAACGTCCTTTTAAATATTCTGCCTTGGAGGCGTGGGTCGCTTACCCCAGCAAAACGACCTCTTCGTGGACAACGCCACATGAGCACCTGAACAGCCTCTGCTTGTACCCCACAGACCCGGAGGTGCAATGGGTGTTCGCTCTGTTGTTACTTGACCGCGCACTTGAGGGAGGTCGTTTGAAGGAGTCGAGGTTTGTTCGCACGAGCCCAGCGCCAGCTGTAGGGGCTCTGCATTATTCAGCAAGCAATCTCGCCTGCCATAAAATGAAAGGAGGTTCTCCCACCGTGCTTCACATGGATGCGTGCGGTTAAAAGAAGGAAGAAATCCACATTTCTGTTGGCTCCTAAAAAACGTGACGTCAAAAGTTGGGGACATTTAGGGTATTTGTGGTTGAAGCGAGCAGGCTTGTTGTGGCATCGCCTCCTAGGGAACTCTAAGAATGAAGCTGATTGCTGGAACTCAAAGCAGACGTATGAAATGGCTGCGACTGAGGGGAATTTCGTTGTTGTTGTAATTATTCTGGTTTTGATGCGCGTCTTGCTGAGCGATACTCGACAAATCTTGCTTACGAATGCGCCCATCTCTTTTATTGCCAACAGTTTGCCATGTGCTGGTTCCTTTATTGTTTTTATGCCTCGGCACTTTTTTCCCTTCGCGTGGCCCTTGCCACTGTTGCCCGCACCGATCAATCACCGGACTTGGAGGAAGTCTTCTTGATTCGTTCTCTAGCAATGGATTCTCTTCATGCTTATTTCAAGAACAGTGAGAAGATGTGAAGAGTAAAGCGCAAAAGTTACACAAGGGAAGAAAACCGAGACGGGCGTCGTTTGCATGGTGACAGAGAGCGGTATAGCTGGCTCCTTCGGGCCCAGGTGATGACAATCACTTGCGCTGAGCCAATGCCACCTGCAGTTCTTCCATAAAAAACGGGACGTCCATTCAAGGATCCCGCGATGCAAGAATGTCCAGTGGCAAGTGATGAGCCAGAAGGGCCTGTCCCACTGGCGATCCGCACAGAAGTTCTCTGCTGCTTGTACTCTCTTGATCAAGGCCAAGTGATCCCCGAGGTCGGTAAGGTCCAGGTCCTGGGCTTGATGGTCGAGAAGCAGCGGAGAAACGGCGAAAATGTCGCCCGACTGAACGCCAAGGTGGCCAACGCGATGCAACTCATCAAGAGGGTCACCAACCGCAAGGCAGAGATGAAGGAGGAGAGTCTGATCAGGCTCGTCCAATCATTTGTGGTGTGTCACATCGCGTACGTCGTAGCATACCACAACTGGATGCAGAGCGAGCGCAACAGGAATAACGCCATCATACGACGTGCCTATAAGGCAGCGCTCGGGCTGTTCGAGGGCACGAGTACGACCAAGTTCCTGAGCCTGGGCGTGCACAACACGCTCGAGGAGATCGCAGAAGCACAATGGACCTCCCAGGTGGAGCGACTATTAACGACTGAGGCAGGCAGGAGAATACTGCGAGACCTAGGGTGCAAGGCGGCCCGCGGGGAATGCGAGATGCAGAGTCCCTATCCCCGATGAGACCCGGTGCGAATCAGTGTGGACCCTCTACCGAGGAATGTAAGTCCACAGTACAAACAGGGCCAGGCGAGCGGCGAGGACCAAGGCCCTTGTCGATCTACACGCAAGTGACGGGCACACGAGGTACGTGGATGCGGCCGAGTATCAAGGAGAAGGAGAAGCGTTCGTGGCGGTCATCATCGAGGCATCGACCGGTGCACCGAGGGCGGCGGCGATCGAGTATTCCAGTAACAGAAGCGTCCGAGGCGGAGGAGGTGGCCACCGCCCTGGCCATTGGCGACGCCGGGGCCAGGCCATGCTGAGTGACTCAAGGAAAGCAGTGCGAAATTTCGCCAGGGTCCGAGTATGCAAGGAAGCCGAGCGCATGCTGCGGACAGTGGAGGTTACAACAGGAAAAGGGAAGCATGCGTTTAAGTGGGTTCTGGCGCACACAGGCGAAGATGCGTCGGCAACGAACAACACTGCAACGAGAGGGCACACGCGACGGCGCGAGCGCTAACCAACCACGCCAACTGACCGTCTGGAGTGGTGTGGAGTCAAGGACTGCATGACAAACTATTACGAGGTCACAATTAAAGTTCCGCAACCTGGCTCGAAGGACTCTCCCGCCCCCTCACCCGGGGCTTGAGCCTTGCAGAGGCAGTGTTGTTACGACAGCTGCAGACAGGGTCGCTACCCACCCCGGTCCTGATGTAGCACATATATATATCCAGAAGCCTACCCGACCGATACGTTCTGGGTATGCCAGCGGGGGAGGGCGGACTTAGTGCACATGTTGTGGGACTGTCTCAAGTTTCTAGATTGAGCATCAACAAGAAGAGGAAGTCTGCCGTCGAGGCTAGAAGCAGCGATGGTGAGCTACGACCAAGAAGAACAATCATGGGCCGTCCAGCAGGTCCTGGAGGCTCTTGAAAGGCAGAAGCCGAGCAAAAACGACAGGGAGGCGCCTTCACGGACGACGAACCACGGGAGTAGCAGAAGCTGACGCCGAGTAGAGGACCCCACCAGGATGACGCAGAGGCCCGCGTCGTGGTGCTCTAGGGCGTCGATCTGCAGCTCCATCCATCCATCACTGCTGTTTCGAGCTCTCCGCGCTTCTGGTGAAGAGCCAAAGTCTTGAATGGGAAGCGCTGTTGCACGTGGGTCATTCGCCCAAAGGCTTTTCAAGGGTCCAGAGATTCTCAAAAGGACTTCCAACGTTGTGTTTGCACTTGTATAATGTGGCAGTGGATCTTTTTTTTGTGTACTTCTGGCATCTCTAGAGTCCTGAAGAGACTTCGTCCGTCTGTACCTCCGTTCGGCGCGCCGACAGACAGCTCTGAGGCGTTCCAGCTCAGTGTCCAACTCTGTGATTTTAGGGGACAGGCGGACAGAACGGTTGCAAACAGCCAGCGTGCGTCCAATAGCAGAATCCAGATCTCCATAGTCATCATTCCCACAAAAATCTTCCATTTGGTATTTAAAGTGTGACCAATCGGTCACCCGAATGGCGTTAGGGTCGGTGCGACTTTGTATAGTCCAATAATCGTTAGATAGGTTGAATGTGGTCGCTTCCATGAGTTTGTATGTCTGCAAAACATTGCGTATGTCCGGACCAAGTTTCGAGACGCAAACGCTAGGTCCAAGCAACTGCCCGTAGTTTGTGCCAGGCAGAAAAGTCGGACTTTCATCATTCAGATAAGCATAGGCCATAGTCTGACGCATAGGACACCAGGTTCTGGCCTTTGCTGTTAGTGCTTGAGCTTCCCTACAGCAAGCGTCACCCGTTATAGCCCACGGACCAGTTGCTGCACTTAAGATGTCCTGCTGCAAGCCGCTTGCGCGATTAAAGCGAGATGCCGAGTGTATGTACCGCACCCACAAGTGTGAATGTGAGGCACCTATGATGGTCAGGGCAGACGTACTCATTACCCCTGTAAGCTTTCACGGGGTGGTGTAAGTAGGTGAACTCGCGTCTGATGAAAAACGACGATCAGTATCTGTAAATAGATACACAAATAAATTCTCTAACCATACATTCCGATGTCGCATATTCCCCATGTTCGGCTTCAGCAAGACGCCCGTCGATATGATTTTTCCTGTGCACGCGGTTTTTCATACCGCCAGCAAGGTCTACATGCTCTTCATTGGCCTTAATTGTTAATCGGAAACTTTCACTTCTTTAACTGGATTAGCGGTGGCATCTATGTTCACACTGACAATCAGACACAATCTCCATACTTTGTTTCATAGCGCTAACACGAGCATCGATGCTTCTGATTTGCTGTGCTTAATTAAGTCACCATACCTGACTTATTATAGTTATCTACCAATTGAGCTTCGCTGGTCTGCGGAGGCGCTGTAAGAGTGATTTGTGGGGCGAGTTGATAAAGCATCTTGCTTCTTGAAAGCGCCGACTGCCGCCGGGAAAAACAGAAGGAAGACACGACACCAAGCGTTTTCGGTTGTGTCTTCAATCTGTTCTCGTCGTCGGTAGTTCCGGCTTTTAAGAAGCAAGGCTTCTATTTTTTAACAGCGAGGCTGTTCAGCAAATTGTTTCACTTTCGTGTACGCAGTCCAAAATCAAGAAAATGCGGAGCGCACGTGAGCGGGTGCCTCGCGGCGATCGCACGGCGCGCGCATGTAAAAAGAAAAAAAGAAAATGCCGAGCGCTCGTGTGTGCGTGCCCCGCGGCGACCGCCCAGCGTCCGGGGTGCATGTTTGCCAAGGCAAACATACCCACTTACGGAGATTGGCCAAGACTGGCAAAAAAAACTTTAGAATCACACCGCTGACCCATGGGCGACTCATACCTGCGAGACGTAGATGGCGCACTTCCAGGACGGATTATAACTCCTAGCACGTGGAAATGACGAACGCACAGCCCTATTTCTTAAGCGAATGAATGAATGAATGAATGACATTAAGATGGGGGGAGGCCACATGGCCGTAGTTTGGGAAAGGGGAAGAAGGGATCGAGGAGGGGGAGGTGATCACTCAATCGTTAGAGATGACTTGTTGGAGATAGATGATCAGTGATTTTCTTTGGGAGGGGATTGTAGACCCCATCTCACACTACCCTTGCCAGGCCACTCTTAATGAAAAACACACCTAGAGCATGCAGAAAATTGTGGGTCTTCGTACGTGGGGATCATCAGGGACGAGTTGGGGGGCAGAGCACTGAGCAAAGAATCGCGAGAAGATGCGAAAACTGCACAGGCCAAGTGAGGTGCTTGAGGTCTGAAAAAACATTCTGCTCTGGCAATGGGGACAGTACGGAGAGGCTGAAGAGTCCAAATGCAATCATTTCCGCAGTGTGGAGGGTCGCATTAGCGATTGTCTTATTAAAAAGATTTCTGCGGAACGGGGTAGGGGTGGGGACACCAGGCAGGTAGCCCTGCGGAGTCCTTCTCAGCGAGCCGCTTTCGGCGAGAAGTATTTAGCATGATCCAGTTGGGGGCGCGGATGTAGACCTGGATCAGGTGCAAGATCTGGAGCAATGAGAGCCTTCAGTCTACGTGCACCTCCCTGGGGCGAATACTTAAAAGAAATAGGGCTTTGCGTTCGTCATTTGCACGTGCTAGGATTAGTATAATAATCCGTCCTGGAAGTACGCCGTCTGCGTCGCCCATGGGTCGTCCGCACACCGGGACGCGTGAAATAAATTGCCCGGACGCTCAGACGCGAAAGGGGAAAAAGGAGGAGTGCGAGTGGAAAGGCGAAGGGCGCTTGGCTTTTCCGCCGTTTGTGCACACTCCCCGCGCTCTGGGACCGCCCTGCCGGCGTTGAATATCGCCGGAGAAGTGTGCGCTCTGCGCTAGCCTCTGCTCGGGCACTTCCGTGAAGCGACAAGTGATATCAATCGGCGTGTTTTATTTCGCTCTCTTGCGACGGCCCGCGCTTTGGATTTAACGCTTAATCCTTCGTATTCTAGCGAAGTTACGAGTGCTTCCAACCGTGCCTGTGTTGGATATTTCGCGTTCTCTTACGTGAAGCGGCAACTGTTTGGATACGCAGTGTGCGGGTGTGCGCTCTAACTGTATCCTCTCCTCATGCTCTTACGTGAAGTGCTTCAACCGTGCCTCTGTGCGTGATTTCGCGTTCTCGGGTGTTGGCCGGGCGCTGTAGATTTCGAAGTGCCTCAACCGTTCGCCAGTCGCCGCGTAGTTGGAGCGGCCTGTTTCTCAAACGTAGATCTACCGTTCACCCTACATGTGATCGGCTCACCTTTGGCCCGGAAAGTTGCATTTTGTGCCCCGATGTTTTTCTGTGATAGCGCAAAACGACCATGTTGCTTTCGTCTTTTTTGTTTCTTCACTAGCGTTCCGTGCTGGACGAAACGGCAGTTGTAACTCGCTAAAGTTTCGGCAGGCGCAATGATAACTAGCCTGAGTCCTTCAATGATTTTACTACTTGCTCGGACGATTTCCCCTCAGTCAGACAGGATGACCCTTTGGTGTGCGCTTCCGTGCTAAATGTGTTGTTCCAGGGTTCAATTCTCGTGTGACCCCCCACGCCCCTTTTTCTTTGTCGCTGGCGACCGCTTAGGAAAGTGTCTGGTGTGCAAATTCAGTGTACAGCTGACAATTGCAAAGCGTGGGTGTTATTAAGCTTGTCACAGAGCCTTTGAAGTGATGACTATTGCATTCCTAATGACCAGTTTCCCAAAAGACGCTTCCAGAAGGAGCATATTTAAGCAGTTCTGCTCTCACTGTGTGAATTGCAAAACAGGTGAAAAACAATGTGCTATGGTGGCTGTATTTGGCTTAAGAGTTAAGTGTACATTGCATGTGTTTGCTGCGGACCAGCTTATTTATTTATTTATTTATGACATACTGCAGGCCCCCAACAGGACCAAGCAGGAATCACTCAAATATAAACAAACCGACAACACAGGGTAAAATACAGTAACTTGTAAAAACATACTGTCTCAATTTTTCAATATGTTCAATCCCTCAATGTTGCAGACAACAGATACGGCAGATTATTCCAGTCGGATATGGTGTGTGGGAAGAAGGAAAATTTGAAGACGTCTGGTGCTGCAGCATTGAGCATATATTGACACACGGCTAAGACAGCAAAGATATTTAGATATGTCGATGATTACATGATTGTTACTAGGTCGGTGAAGCCAGAAGAAGTAAACCTTTTAGTCAAGACAGTTAAGAAAACATTTCTGGAGTGCTCTGACGGCTTGGAATTCACTCATGAATTACCAAATGATGGGTCCTTGCAGTTCCTCGATGTGTGTTTTAATTTCTGTGGAACACGCGTGTGTTGGGCGTATCAGCCACGGTCAAAAAAGGCAATTTGGATTATCGTTCAGCGCATTCGAAGATAGTGAAAAGGGGTATTGGCGTTAGCTGTCTTCGCGTGCCCTCGATAAGTCTTGTCAGCACCAAGTCGCCGATAGTGTTCAGCACCAAGTTGCACGTTTGAAAGATGCCGGCTTCCCTCGGGAAGTAATAGCAGCAGTGGTTGAAAGCCTATTCGCCGCGAGCTCGACATGTAGGTGGCGACAGCGTCGCGCTGCTAGTGTGGATGCTCCGCTGAGCGGCCCGTAGGAATGCACACTGTGGGCGCGCTTCGTGCCTTTTTCTCGCCGTATGTGCGCACGACAGGTGCAAACAAGAGTGGTATGCTATAGTTCGGTTACTCAACGTTCAATGTATAGCATGGAAGTGGCAGTCAGTTTTCATTATTACGCCAAAAAACGCGACGACTCATCGGGAATCTCAGAATGGCCGTAATTGTGACAATGAACTTGTACGCTGTGGCTCGTAGCAAGCTCGATCTTTCCAGACTATGGCTTTGAGCCTTCAATAAAAGCATAAATAGAAACAAATCAGGAAGCCTCGATCTCTGAAATTCAGTTTACAACGGCAATCTCAATCGCTTTCACTGGTAGCATGACGCATTCTTGCATTTGTGGGATGCTCTGAAATGGTAACACTACTTAACTGCCCGAACTCCTTCTAAGAGCTTACGATATTTTTTGTGTTCAAAAAGCAACATAAAATTACTCTGAATTTTGATCAGCGCAGAGATATAAATTGTAACCGCTCTAAGGGTCTTTAATGAAATTTTAGTGACTGTGAAGGAAGGTTTGATGAATAACGGTTTCGGATCACTTATTTACGGCTTTTCGTCGCAAGTGAACTTCCGAATTGAATTATCAACGCACGCAGTACAATCAACATCTCATGTGTTAAACTAGTTTTTCGCAATAGTGACAAGCCAGGCTTACAGTGTGCAAAAGACTTCTGGGACCTCACAGTGAGCACAATTTTCTGTGACGGCTGCTCTGTTGACGATTTGCGTTCCTTTTAAATCTAACAGGTGCCTGCAACAGCGAGATGTGTTTGCATTCTTGCGTATAAGGTCGCTTACGAACCCTAAAGACGGCAATAAATGAAGTTGCTGCTGTTGCAGATGTAGTAAAACATTTCCTTTTTATTCTCGTTGCATATCAGCGTAACGGGTTCCCGGTAACTACTTTGTTTTGTAAACTGAATATCGCCTTTGTCTTGGCATTTAATTCTTGAGGATTGGTTAAAAAAATGAAATTCTGCGCATTTCATTTTTTTTCGGGAAGGGGGAGGGGGGGGGGGGTCCTGCCAACGTTGCAAAGAGCAGGCGAGAAGAGAACGCATGTAACGCGCGCGAAAAGCCAAACTATGGTTATCAGTATTATTTACAATCGAAACTACACTAGGCGTCGTGTTCTTCAGCTGGTGAAAAAGCAGCACAAGGTATTTTCCAAAATGATTAACCCCCCTTTGGTCCGAGGTTGTCCAGGAATTGTGGGACGCCTTTTTCAAAATTGTATTGAAAGCAAGCACTGTGGGAGAAAAAAAGAAAAAAAAAAACAGCGAGTCATGGCACACACCCCCACACACATGTGGGCAACAACGTGCATTATATATTACGAGTTTTCTCCTCTTTCTTATAACTTAGGTCCACCTTAAGAGGTTAAGACGTGACCAAATTAGGCATTTGGTTATGCTGAGTGAGACATGTTTCTGGACAAGGTGATTCATGTCGGATTTGAAAAGGAATATATATGAAAATGACACACAAAATGCCAACATGACTGAACGCAAACTCACAACTGCTTAATTTTACTGAACATTCCCCCTAAATACTCTTGCGCATCCATAGAAACGTATTTAAATAATACGTAAAATTAGCAAAATCGATACAGTTGAATAAATGCTTATTCCTCCTCCTGAGTATAACCGACGACTGTCCAAAAATGGTATTTATTTTAGAAAAGGTACGGGAAGGACACTGATCACACAGACGCTTGCGGGGTGTAAAATACGTGTCCGGTAATGTATGGGCGATAGCGCACGGGTCGTGTGCAGTGTAAATGTTTTTGTTTGTTTCTTTCTATAAGGACACAGCGCAATTTACAAGGGTGTGGAATTTGCACGCGTATGCACAGGTCTTGTCGCTTCTTACCCTGTTTCGCGTACTAAACTTTTATCCTTTAAATAATCACCACGCCACCTTCAAAAAGCACCCTTCGACGTTCTCGAAACGGCAGACGACTGCACTCAACAATAAGAAAAGTGAAAATGTGTGGAAGCAATGTTTATAACACGTTTCACACTCAAGCGGTGACCACAGCGAAGATGTTTCGTGGAATTAAACCAGCGCATTAACCCCGCAACGGCCGCTGATTGTTGCGTTTCTCTAGAGGAAACGAGCACGCAAAGGTTACTATGCATTGCTTACTGCCCAACGAGCACACATATTGGTTGTTTTTGTCGTGTGCAGCACGCGTCTTGCGCCGCACGCAACGTGAAAAAGCAGACGACACGAGAGCGCCATCCACACTAGGAGCGATTCGTCCCACCGCCGCCAGGGGCCGACTGTGTTCGCGGCTCGGGGTGAATTGCGTGACGTCAAGTCAGGGGCAACGGCGTCAAGGGCGAGATGAACCTCGCAAAGAAAGGAGGCCTGTAGTCGTCCCTTACGTGCACAAATTTCTCCAACCGCCTTAAAAAGGTGGCGGGGAAATGTGGTGGCCGACGTTGTGTTCTCCGCCCCAGAAAAACTAGCACGAATGTGCTCTGCTGTGAATGGCGAGAGAAGGGTAACCGAAGAAGAGGCATGCCACGCTGTTTGTTGGTTGCAAGCAAGGTGTTGTATACGAAGTGCCTCGATCTGGTGGAAAATGCTATATTGGGCAGACTGGTAGGTGCATAAATGACAGGCTCTGGGAGCACCGTACAGCTGTTCAAGGAAGCGCTCGCTGCTGGGGGGGCCGTTTAGCTGACCATTGCCGCCGCTAGCCGGTTGCGTTCCACACTGTGTTCCAATTTACGAGAAGACAGTAACATTGTGCTGTTTTAAGGACCAAGCCAGCCGTGAATTCTTTGAAGCGTGGTGCAATCATGAAAGCCGGTGAAAAGTGTGTAAGCACGGCTTCTATTAGTTCATCAAAGAAAGAAATAGATTATCTGGATGCGAACTTGCCACGTGCGTAACAAAATGCACCACTTGACCTTGTCTTTTTTCTTTGTGCTTTGAGCATGTTCAGCGCATGCGCCCTTCCTGTATATCTTTTGATGTGTGTAGTAAAAATTTCAGTTGATGTCTAGCACTAGTCCTGTGTGTTCTCTACTTTTGTCCCGTCTTTACCGCGCTACTTGACCATGTTTCCCCAGAAACGCCTGCAGGTGCTACATCACCTATGAAAAAGCTGCTGAATATGCATGCCGCCAATTGACTCAAAGCATTTGAAAGCCGTCCTGCTTCGTGTTGATTGTGCTAATTTTCCTGTTTCCACTGGCGGCTTTATCTGTATGTCACTAGCTAGGTACAGTACTACAGTCTCTAGTGCACCCACATGCATGTATTTTTGTGGCTGGTTTCTAGGCGAGGCAAAACATTCCCACGAAATCGACATTGCAAGAAAGCCTGGGATGAGGCAATCATATTTATGTTTACTGGCTGATGTTTGTGTCTTTTAAAATGCTCATAACCAGGAAAAGTTCTTGCACACACTCATTTTAAACTTGCATACGCGCACACACTCATTTAAACTTGCATACCCTGCATCAGTGTTTGCTTCAGAAGAACACTTCGACTCGTTCCACCAGTCTTGTCTTGCCATTCGCAATCAGTGATGCCACAAGTTGTCTGCAGAACAATGTACAGGGCAGCCGTGCCTGTTTTCAGGACGCTTTGCGAATTTTCATGCACTAATAAAGTACTTGCTGGCTGCAAGTCGCAATATTATTTGTATATCACAACACTGGCAATTACCGATGCTGGCCAAACTTGCTTTGCACTTTAGTGTCTCTTTAGGCGTCTATAGTGTACCGTAAAACCATTAGGTCCCTCCTGGGCAGATGTACTGAACTATGCTCCTGTGCTATGTCGCTTGTGTATCCTACCAGTAGATTTACTTCCTCTTTCTCTCTTTTAAGGCATAGCAGGCAACCTTGAGGTGCAAAAAGTGTCGAAACATGAAAAAGTTCAGTGTAGTTTTTGTGCTTAAAATGAGAGCTACTGTATTTACTCTCATAACTGAACCCTCCCCCCACTTTTCTTGTTGAGAATTTACTTTTTGTCACTGAATAAAAAATGCAGCGGGAATATGTCTTATTTTAAGCATGGTTGCTGATGCTGTAGGCGATCACAGTAACGTGATATCGTGCTACAGTACGCGCCAGAAATGCTAAAAAATGCATTCCAAAGAAAAGAAATCTCATCCGTAGCCGGAGACGTGAGCGCGAATAGCCGCGGCTTACAATTTAAAAATTGCGCGTTTGCGGGTGCGCCACCTGTTGAATGCAAAACAAACCTTGCGCCATAAAACGTTGCGGTGTGGCGAAGTTCGAACAAAGCACCAAACGTACTCCGCACTCCTTCCCTGCTATTTGTGATGTTTAGGCTGGTTCTGCCGGCGTGCGAACAAAGCAGTAAACGTACTCCGCACTCCTCTGCTCTTGATTAGGGCTCGTTCACACGGCACCAGCAGCATCAGTGGCGTCAGTAGTTTGCTGCAATTTTACGGTTTTTTCTAGTTCGACGGCGAAGTAGCAGTTAATTTCTTCAGCCGTTGTGACGTGCGCGGGCGCGACCAACCTTCTAGTTAGACTGCAAGCCAGCGTCGATAACGTGGACGTGCTTCGTGCGGGGGATGCGTACGCATGGCTGACTACTACGGCGAGGCAACCGTGCGACCCGTGCGTCGTGGATCGTCGACTGGGAGCCCCCAACCCAACCCAACCCAACGAGGTACCATAGATGCTCTTCGGCAGTGTCTTATTTATTCAGGCAAGGTCCTCGGAGGCGTTGCCATATCACCCCCCTACCCGACCTGGTAAAATCAAGACAGACTGATCAGTTTGCAGTTGCGAAAGCTACACCAGCGAGTTTTTTTTTTTTTTTTTTGCTACGCATTTATTACAGTAGCGGTGGCTTAAAAATCTGGTTACTACTGATCACACTTGCTTCCGTCACGCTGAACAACGCCACGGTTCAATCATCGATGCCGCCGTCTTTCACGCTCAATTTCAAAGGAAGAACAGCTGAACTTCGTTGTATGTTCTCTTGGCCGAGGTGAAAGAACATATAGTTTAAATTACATTACATTGAGTTGGGCTGGGATTTTTTGACCACGATTGAAGCACCCGTGCAAAAACAATCCGCATTTCACTCCATGTTCAAATTAATTTATTTTTCCTTACGTAAGATTAAACAAATATCAGAATAATGTGTGATGTAATTAATTCTAATTCACAAACAAATACGCTTCATAGTATGGTCCGAGCAAAAAGAGTCAAGCATGTGTGTCATGCTTTTAACATTTTCACAGATGAATGATTTTTAGCCAATTATCTCCTGCCCCCTTCGGTCTATAAAGGGGCACCCCTTGCTGAGGAGGAAAAAAAGACCAACTGAAAATGCTTTAAAAGAGGCTTTAAACGTGTCGTGTTATTACGTCTTCAGTGGATTTAAACGTAACCGAAATGTGGGAAGCATATAACTGTCCTATTTTGGAGAGAAATTGTGTTATATGCAAGAGCATAACATGCAACTGTTCCGCTTCGATTTCGTGAGCGATTGAGCAAGTTTTTTTTTTTTTTTGCTTGGTACCAACACAAATTTCCTAAAACGCCATTTTTCATACATGGGAAAATTAAGTGAAAGGCGAGTGCTAAACCTGTACAATTTCTTATTCCGCGAAGTAGATCAGAACATGACTTGGAGGCACATCTTTAATACAGTATGCGCATCACCTTGGAACTTCAGCATTTCTTAGTTGTCTGATTGTGAAACTTGTCAGAGATGAAGTGGGTAATTGAAGTAAAAAAAACATTTGCAGGTTACAGATTGCATATCTGGTTCTCAATAATATTCTCACAACTAAAATAATTCATAATATTACCGTTTAACACGTTTGGGTTTCATAAAATTGTAATTTAAGTAAAAAAATATATTGCAGGTTAGTCATTGTATATCAAGCTTTAAATAATATTTTGAGAATTGAGATAATTTGTGATATTCTCTTTTTTACAGGTTTGTGTTCCACAAGGAGTGAAGGTGTCAGCACAGAAGCTTGAACGAAACTGCCGGAAAGCATTCTACTACTGCTAAGCATTTGTAGATGTCAAAATTAGGAAGTCACAAAAGCAACTCAGCAGAACGACCATTCCTCAACTGGCCAGTCTCGCCGACTGCTGTCATCAAGCTGCATGAGGTGCTCAACCACGGGCTCGACTGCGCCGATGGGCTTCGCCTTCTAAAACCCACATCGGACAAAAGTGCCGCATTCTTCCGCTACTTTCAAGATGATACGACCCCAGCAGCCGCACTAGCTCCTCATAAAACGAAGCTGGCAAGGCAGGAGGACGGTGAGGGCCTGCTCGCTAGCAGCGCTGTAAATCCCCCAGTCAGCACCGTCTACCACTGGTTCTACGGGTGGCGGAGAGGGCAGTATGGCGACGAAGGAGTGAGCCCCCTCACTAAGCTGGACAGAAGAGCACCAAATCACGTTGAACATTGTAAGTAGCTATGTACCCCAGCACACTCCATATATTGCTACTTTTATGTGACCTGTGCCAACGTTTATGCAAACATGGTATCTCTCTCAGTTTAATTTTCAGCTTCAAGCAAGCTATCATGCAGTGTAGACGGAAAGCTATCGCAGAAACTCTGTTCTGCAGTGTTGAATTCTCTAATTCGGGAGAAAGGCAGCGATGAGCACATGCACAGCCACGGCGCACTTAACTAGACTTGTCTGATGCACCTGTCCTAATGAAGATGGCACAGCCTGACTGAAAGCCTGTGCTGTAAAACTACTTTTAAATTATGGCCCAGACGTTCGTATGTCTCAGTACATACCTTCGCTCTACTATTTTTGTTCCACTTAGAAGGAATAAATGGGCGTGTGGTATTCGCCACAACAGTGCAGCTAATAATACATCTTTATACGTGGCACAGCTAACAGCAGCCTGGCGTGGGAGCAATGCGCAATTGAATCAAATTCAATGTGAAGTGAATTTTCACTATTCACATTTGAAAATAATTCATTTGCAGTAATCTTTTGCCATTTACATTCGAATATAATGTAATTCGCGGTGGTTTCTACTATTCGTATTTGAGAATATTCGATCTGATTCACAGTCAGTTTTCACTATTCCTACATGTTTACAGCATGTCTGGAGGGGGCATTCAGGAAGCTTGACTGGAAAGCAAACACAGGACAACTCCCAAGAAGCCAGCACCAGCACACCCACAGGGCAGGGCCAACCGTGGCAGCAGAGCCTGAACAGCAGCATCTGCCTATGGACTACCGAGCCACAGCTGGAGGCCCAGGGCTCAACTGGAAGCAGTCACCAACGTGAGGTGTTGAGGTGTGGCTTGTGCGTCGTGCATTTAATTTTAGCAAAGCCTAATAATTGGTGACCCCTTACTCCAGTTACTGGACACCTAGGGTAGCAACTAGACACCTGAACAAGATCTGTTTCTCAGGCAAACACACTCCACTTTTGGCAAGAGCTACCTATTTTATAACCACGTGCATGCATTTTTTCAGGGGTCTCTTGTAGTAAAATTTATTTTTACGAAGGTACAATTGCAGGAGCTAAGTAGAAGCAGGCTACAGGATGCCAAAAAAGACACTCCAAAAATTAAGGCAATCCAACATGACTGCGTAGCATCATAGCAGAAGCAAGACGAACAAGTTTTTCCAATGCATGTAAAGGGGAGCAAGAATGAAAGTAGTATTCATATGTCCACAGCTAGTGTGAAATTTTGTATGCTGGCTGTCGTATGTCTTCCGAGGCCCTTTCTGACACAGGGAGGGTGCTAAGAGGTGGAGGAATAAACTTTCATTAAACAGCACTGTGCATGGTGTTAGGGGCCCCCACCAGGTGTGACAGTCCTTCAGCCCAGCTTAAAGAAGAAGTGTTAACACACTCTGCCAGGATCCAATCTCATACCATTAGATACGTAGTCAGTTGCACAGTGCAAGTTTTTTGAGATGTAAAATTTTACATTCTGGTCTTAATGTTTTTTCTGTGTGTTTCGCTGAATAGTCCTTGATAGCCACTAAGGCCCTGTGAATAAAAAGGTGCCTTGCGAAAGCGCTAGGTCAGGGGCTCTCAAGTAAGGCTTGAGGAACCCTGGGATTTGAATGAGGCGTTGCTTGGGTTCTGTGAGACTAAAGTGACTATGGGTGTGTGCTGCTGAGCCCAAGGACATGGGTTCGATACCGCTGCGGTAGCAATTTTCCTGATAGAAGTGAAAAGCGAAAGAGTCTGTGTGTCGAGATTTCGGCGGCACGTTAACTCTTCCTAGCTGTTCCTAGGTGACCAAAATTAAACCCCAGCTGTCTCCACTACAGCGCGCCTCATAAGCAGGTGTAGTTTTGGTACTTTAAACCTTGCAGTCAATCAATCAATCAGTCATTATTATGTAACTGAACATGGCACTAACAAAGCTTTTTCTTGTGTTTTATTTTAGTCAATGAATGCATTAATGTTTGTGAACTAATCTGTAAATACCTGCGTAGTATTCTCTGGTCCAAAGTGGTTATCTAAGCTTGGCAGGGAAGGTGAGTTTCTGTGAACATTTTTCTGCCCTAATGGGTTTCCTCCGGTAGGCCCATAGTTGAATACCTACGGAACACCCTTATTACTTCAGCAGTGCAAAGAAGACAATAGTAAAGATAGGAGATGCAACAAATTTTGAGTAAATCTGTGGTATATCCTGAACAAATTTTTCGTAGGACACTGCGGAGCTGCAAAAGATCTACGAGGAGTGGTGGCGCCAGCCTTCCCTAGCTGCTGGCAACCCATATTATGCCACTGCCCTTCAGCAGCTGCTGCGGCAGATGCACAAGATCAGAAAGGAGCCCAGGAAGGAGCCTGCCCATGAAGGCAGGCTTCACCAGCGCCCGGAGGTGCAGCTGTACCCGTCAAGGTCCAGCCCGACAAGCATTGCCAGGCGTCGCTCTGGGGTCACCGGGGACAGGGTAGAGTGCCTGCTGGCCCAGAGCTCGGCTAGCAAGAAGGTCAAGCGGTCCTCACGCCCTGAACCCAGCGTCAGAGATGGGGTGCCGCACGCCAAAAGCTCTCGACTACAGAAGGGACAGAAGGCACCTAATAGGGTGCACCCTTGTGTGGGCCTCTTCATTTAGGGTTCTGTTTTTCCTCTGGAGGTGTGTGAATGGCACTACACGTCGTAAATGAATAGTTGAAAACTCACGGGAAATCAACTCCAATATTTTTAAAATGCAATGTCTCGGCATAAAGGCCAACTGCACTCAAATTTTTTTTTGTCCAAATAAGCAGTCTAAGCTCTTAAAATCACCTTGGCGAAATCCTGAGCTTCGCAAGCACACTGCCACACTAGGTACCATCGTTCAAAGTAGCTCCATGCAGACGACGTTTGCACCTGGTGGAGAGTTGCCGAAACAAGTTCCGAGCTGCCTGTGACGGAGGTTGGGGAACCTGTCCCCGTGAAGCTCGCATTTCTCCGGCGACTTGCAGGGCGCTCCGCCAGGTGCAAGGATGTGGCATCGCCCGGGGTTTTCTCTGCTACACCCAGCGCGCTGTACCGCCGTCGCCATCACATGTTTAAACTAACCGCATAGGCAGGCGTATCCGCCATTTTTTTTTTTTTTTCAATGTAAAAAAAAAAAGAAAGAAAGATGAGAAGCCTACAACTATTCACGCGCTTGCGAATGTCTTGGTGTATAGCAAACCTCTTTTTACTTAAAAATAAAATGTTTACTCAAAGATAAAAATAGCGCGAAATGAGCACATGCCTTACATTCGTCATTCCTATTGCATTTACCACAGAAAAAAAAAAGAGTATTTTATAACTTTTTGGCCGCTTGCATCCCGCGTCTATATGGGCCATATTTGGGCTGGCCCAACGCCACCTCTATCCTTTAGACACTTTTCAAAAGTTTGACGACCTAAATAGAGTGTTGTACACAGCGGCTATAAACGCTTGTGTGACTTTGCCTCACTCGCTAAGTGAGCCAAAATCAGCCTTTCTCTAAGTAACAAATACATCAGCACAAATATCGGCCGTCGTCTTCGTCAAGTTCGAAAACTAACGAAACTTCTCCTCAGTCCTAAATAATAGCACTAGATTTTAAAAAAACAAAGTTCAATTCCCAAGGAATGTATTTTAACTTTGAGTGTTAGATTTAGTTTTATTTGAAAAGTATAAACTTTTTTCTCAGCAGCACCTGTCTCTGGTTAATAATTAACGGAAGACAACGTGGCAGATAGAGAAATGTTTTCGTGCTTTAGTGCATCATTTAGCTGTGGAAGCTGGCTTATTCGTTTTAGATCCGTTTTATAATTCGTTCCTGATGGATCAGCAAAGCAAAAAAATAACTGGGTTGATATTCACGAAGCTGTTTGCACATAATGTATGGTAAAATAGTGATCGATCGCAGCCCGCGTGCGGTTTGTTCCCTTCAAAGAGAGAGCGTGATAGCTGAAGCGTCGGCTATAACAAAATCTCCTTTTCGAAATCGTACGGGCAAGTAGCGTTGTAAATCAGGGTCCGCTTTTTTTAGTAAAACTATGCTGTTGGGCTAGTTTGGTTCATTGCTTAAGGAAAATCGAGCGATACAAACGAGGACAGAAAAAAACGAAGAACGACGAGACAGATGCGCTACTAAACAACTGATTTATTCCAGGAAGACAGCGATATAAGTAGCTTGTCTACAAACGCACAAACATACACAAAGGATAATAGATCTGAAAAAGATACTATAAAAAACAAAAATAGACCACAGCTGAAGACAATCAATCACACCTTTTTATCGCATGTTGTCTAGGATCCGGTACTCCTTCGAAAACAGGGATAGCGATGCTTCACTGATACAGCCTGCGCTGTTTTATTTTTTTTTGGATAAAATACGCTTCGCGCAGTTCTTGCGCCACGGTGTCACGACTCTTTCCGATAATGATTGTCTCTGTCAGTCTCGGAAGGCATCCTTTGCCACACTCGCGGTAGTGATGAGGCAAATGCGACCCGGTGCCATTCTTCATGGAAAGATCATGTTCCCTTGCGGCGGTCATTTACGCCATCGGCTGGTTTGTCTGATGTACACCTTACCGGCAGAAGCAGTCAGTCGAAGTATCTCGGGAACACCTTGGGTATCTGCTAAAATAAATTCCAATGCCTTGTTTTAAATTGCTTTCCATTGTAATATTTGGCAGTCCGTGACTGAAATAGATGCTCCCATAGCGGTACCCGAAAACTTGCCTGTAGAATTCGCTTTTGTGCGAGAAGCAGCGTTAGACAGGCAAAACCGTAGCAAGGTGCAGAGCTCAGTGACATCGAACGGCGTGCGATACACTAATGTCATGTCCTTGTGGAGGAACTGCCTGGAAGTGGAGCCCTTGCTCGTGTCTCAGAAAACGTGGGTGGCAGATCGCGCATGTGCAAGCCAAGCAAGTCGCAGGGTGACTTGCTTAACATAAGGATCCTCCCTCGGCATACGTTTCCCCTGGTGTGGTCTACAAAATCCCATGCGTCGACTGCGAATCTGGTATACATTGGTGAAAGAGCGGAAATTTTTGCCGGCGTCTTAAACAGCACAAAAATGACGTCACCAAGGGCCCACACCGTGACGAATGGCACTTGGCAGTAGCATGCCGAGAAGATGGGGCCCACAGATAGAGTGGGACCACGCGCCGCATCATAGCCACGGAGTGGAGTGGATAAACTTTATTAAGACCAGCGTCAGGTGCCCGCCAGGTGGGGGCCTCCTTGTAGTCCGGGAAGTCCCCTGGTCCGCTCTGGCTGCCCTAGCCCTCTCCGCCAGGATACGCTGGACTGAGAGGTCGGAGCTGGGCCAGCTGGTCCGCCCACTGCTCGTACGTTGGGTGAGGATTTGGGGTAAGAGATGGGGTTTTCTGACACTCCCATACCATGTGGTTACAGGGTGCCTGGTTGGTGACAGAAATTACACGTTGAGTAGTAAGGGTGGGGTACATGGCATGGAGGAAAGGCCAGTCGCCTGTGCTCTGGATAAATGGGGATGTGGTGTGCGGGAAGCGTCGTCGTTCGTGGCGGTAATGGCGAGGATGTCCGCGTATGAATTCAGAGTAGCGGGCTTGGGAGAGCGAAGGGGCTGTGTGACTTCGCCTTCTTGAGAACGGCTCGGTGGTGTATGAACGCGGGCAGCGGCGTGTGCCGCCTCGTTCCCCTTGAAAGGACTCATGTCCGGGGGTCCAGATGATGTGCATTCCGGGAGCTGGTGCACACTTTGCAGAATTTTAAGGCCGTGGGTGTTATTCGACCTAGCAGGAAGTTTGCGGCAGGCGGATTAGTAGTGAAGTAGTCGTTTCCAGTGGTGGCCGGCTAGAGCGATGGCAAGTCCTTCTGCTGCCTCAATAGATGTCGTGTGTACTGTAGCGGGCCGTCAGTTCTGCACTGTTGGCTCCGGTGACACTCACGCATGTTCCGGTTGTTGGTGGTATGGAGAGGCATCCGTGTAACGAGTACAGGGAGAGTTGGGGAAGCGTTTTCTAAGGGCTCGTATCCGGGCTTCTCGGCGTGCCTTGTTATAGATGGGGTGCATATTTTCTGGGAATGGGTGCGATTGTGATGTACTGTCGGATGGTTAGAGGGATGCGTTGCCTCTGTTCGCATTTTGGGGAAGGCCTGTAGCCGAGCCAGGGTAAGTGTAGCCCTGGCCGGTTGGCGTGAGCTTAAGTCGCGTGAATTGGGAGATGCGATGAGCTTCTTCCAGTTCCTCCCATGTATTATGGAAGCCGAGCTGTAGAAGTTTTCTTGTTGCTATTTTTGGAGGCAGTCCAAGGGCGGCCTCGTAGGCCTGGCGTATGGCGATGTTTAGCTTTCTTTCTCTGCGGGTTTCAGGGCCAAATACGGTGGCGTAACCTGGCTAATAAGGAGGGCGTGAATGATGCGCATGGCTGTCAGCTTCTTGTAGCCCAAGTCGCTGATGGGAGATCCTGCGGATGAGGTGAATGAGCTGGTCAAGAGTCCGTTGCAAGGGAAGGATAGTCTGAGCGCCTGAGCCATCTTTTGGTATGGTGAGGCCTAATATGCGTAGGAGTGGGACATTGGGGACGCGTTGCTCATTAATGGTAAGTTCTGGATCTGGTATGGGATCTGGACGCTTCTTATATGTCCTTTTGCACAGGGTTAGAAGGGCAGATTTTTCGGGGGCACAATCGAGTCCTCGGGCTTTCAGGTATTGTTGGGTGACCTGAATGGCTGCTTGAAGTGCATCTTGCTGGTCGCCCGGAGATCCAGTGGGGACCCAGAGCGTTAGGTCGTCCGCGTATATTGCGTGGCGAAGATTCGGGATGGCTTTTAGTAGGGGTGGCAAGTCTTTCATTATGAGGTTGAATAGTATTTGGGATACTACCAACCCCTGCGGAGTGCCCTTTGGCAGGGTTTTAAATGCGTCGGATCGACGGTGCCCGATGCCCACTGTTGCTGTGTGCTGGGTTAGAAAGGAGACAAAGTATTGGAATGTGCGCTCGCCACAGTTTGTAGATGCGAGGCCTTGAAGGATGGCTTGGTGAGAAACGTTGTCGAATGCCCCCTTAATGTCAAGGGCCAAGATGGACCGCTTGCTGTGGCTATTAAAGTCGTCCAGCACTTCCTCCTTAAGCTGAAGTAGTATGTCTTGGGTGACAGATGTGGGCGGAAGCCGTACATCGTGTCAGGGAAGTAGCCGTGGTCTTCAACGTGGGGCGAGAGCCGGTTTGTAAACCAGGTGTTCAAACAATTTGCCGACACATGAGGTCAGAGAAATAGGCCTCAGATTCTTGGAGTTCAAGGGTTTGCCGGGCTTGGGGATGAAAGTGACGTCTGCGTGTTTCCACTGTGGGGGCAAGGAACAGCCAGCCAGCACTCATTGATGTAGACTAGAAGATTTTCTAGGACGGCATGGTCGAGGTTTCGCAATAATTTGTTAGGGATTTTGTCTCGACCCGGAGTGGTGTTTCGGGTGAGGGTTGTACGCTGCCGCCTCGATTTCAGCAATGGAGAACGGCTCGTCCATTTTGGGATTCGGATCGCCTGTGTAGTCAGGTGCCTGGGTGGGTTGGACGTGAGGTGGGGGCGCCAAGGCTTGCTTAATAAGTTCGTCCAACAAGTCTTCTTCTGTGCCCGGGTAATTGTGGATTAATCGGCGAAGCTGGTCTGCTGCGACCGCCTTATATTCACCGGGGCCCATAAGGGAACGGAGCAGGTTACCATGTGCGGCGGGTTCCCAGCGTTCCTTGCAGCTTGTTGCAGAACTGCGTCCAGTTGTGCTGGCTCAGCTCACGGGCGTACACTTCAGCTTCTGCCGTAATTTCCGCAATGCGGATCTTCAGCTTGCGGTTTCGTCTTGTTCTTTTTCCACCGCCTGATTAGCCCTCTACGGGCGTCCCAGAGGTGGAGGAGATGGGCATCGATGGCTGGGTTATCCTGCGTAAGGGAAAGTTCCTTGGCGTGTTTTTCTTGCCTCTTGAATGAGCTTGGTAGTCCATTCCTCGAGACTGTTATCCGATCAGCGGGGGTGGTTTCTCGGAAGTTCTTCAATTTGTTATGCACGCAGTGCCAATTTTTTGGCTGCTCGCTCTTTGATGGGAGATTTGTGACTGAATTATTTAGTGTCGCCGGGAAAGAATTTCGCAACGAGGCTCAATCTGAATCGCTAATAATTCAGCAACAGCAACACAATCAACAGATCATCTGGCACTCTAAACCATGTGTACTCCCCGTACATTACGTCATGCGCTCAACGCTACTTAGGAGCCTGCTGCTAAGCCATCAATCCATTATGAACAAGGGATCCATACGGATCCCGAAACGTCAATTTTGTTGCAACATTTATACAAATGCCTTTACCTGACCAGATGGCAATTCCGTCGAACTCTCGACAAAGACAGAGATTGGCTTATAGATGACGCAGCTACACTCTCACACCTACCGACAGTGCTACTTGGGAATGCCACATCAAAAGGAACATTAAGGCGTCTCTCGCAGCAGAGCGTACATGCAGCAAGCTACTCTGTGGAAGCACAGCTCATGGGTAGGCCACGCATCACACATAACAGCAACTGTATGTCACAGCTTTGCTTGTTATCAATCTGTACAGACTGTGTAGGTGAATTTTTTGCCAATTCACTTAGTGAGAGATGGTGCTGTGCTTTGTTTGTGTGGTGCTGCTACAATTGCTGAGTTGTTAATGTGAATGTACTGAGTGATAGGAGTATGCATATGACTGAAGTTGTGTTTTTATGGTTCGCATAATGCCACCTTTTAAGGCTAGGACGCAGGCTCCTGCTTGTGATTCTTGCTTTTGATGTTTTGTACTTGCTATCTTGTGGTGCAAACAAATAAACTTTGTTGCAAGTCAAGCACTTGTCGTGTCCTTCTTTCAGGCCTGTGGGCAGCAGAAATGCCACAAGGTGTAATATGCGCAGAATGTAGCTCACTCATTTCAAGCACGAAGAACTACACTGAACTTTTTCATGTTTCGACACTTTTGCACCTCAAAGGTTGCTGCTATGCTTAAAAGAGAGAAAGAGGAAGTAAATATATTGGGATGCAAAAGCGACATAGGCACAGGAGCATAGTTTCAGCACATCTGCCCAGGAGGGACCTAATGGATTTACGGTACAATACAGACGCCTAAGAGACACTAAAGTGCAAAAGCAAGTTGGCCAGCATCAGTAATTACAGTGTTGTGAATACAAATAATATGCCACTTGCAGCAGCAGTACTTTATTAGTGCATGAAATTCCCAAAGTGGCGTGAAAACAGGCACGGCTGCCCCATACATTGTTCTGCACGACAACTTGTGACATTACTATTGCGGATGTCAAGACATGACTGGTGGAACTAGTCGAAGCGTTCTTCTGAAGCAAACACTGAGGCAGGGATATGAATGTGTGCAAGAACTTTCTGGTCTTGTGCTTCTTAAAAGACAAAAACCTCATCTAGCAAACATAAAATATGATGCCTCATCCCACACTTTGTTGCAGTGTCGATTCATCAGAATGTTTTGCCTTGCCTACAAGCACAGCCACAAAAATGCATGCATGTGGGTGCACTAGAGACTGTAGTACTGTACCTAGCTAGTGACTTAGCGCATACAGATAAAGCAGCTAGTGACAGCAGGGGATTATGAGCACAATCGGCAGGAAACAAGACGGCTGTGAAATGCTTTGATCAATGGCGCAGGCATGTTCGCGTAGCAGCTTTTCCTAGGTGGGGCCACTGCGGGCGTTCCTAGGGAAGCTTTGCCGATGTCATAATGCCCTGCCAGCAAAGAGATGGGGCTGGGTGGCCTATTTTGCTGTACGCCGCCACACCAAGGTAGCAATTAGGTAGAATGTAACAGAATGACAGAACGTAACTTGAAAAGTGAAGGGCAATCAGAAAAGTTTTTAAGAAGGCGGTAACAACTGAATAGTCGGGCTTTGGCTTGCTCTGGGCGCTTTGTGACGTGCCCTGATATGTTTCCAAAAAGCGAAAAGAGAAAAAGCCAGTTCGATGAATAAAAGAAAAGGCTTTGAAAAATTGTGGTTTTTCTGGCAGACCAACTTTTACAGCCAGTTCAGCACTGTTAGCTGGCCGGCAGCAACACATGCATGTACACTTCACTCTTAAAGAGTGTCTCGTGCGCAAATTCAGCGTACAGCAGACCGATTGCAAAGCGTGGGTGTTAGCAAGTTTGTCACATAGCCTTTGATGTGATGACTATTGCATTATAATGACCAGTTTCCCAAATATGCTTCCAGAAGTGAGCATTTTTAAGCAATTCTGCTCTCACCATGTGAACTGCACGACAGGTGAAAACAATGGCTACCGTGGCTGTAGCCAAAGAAAACGGGGGGCGAAATTTGATTAAGCACCGGACAACACATTTAGCAACGGAAGCACACACCAAAGGCCACAATGAAGACATGAGGAAACGTAGAGCGCTGAAGTTTACAAGACGACCACAGAATAAAGGGACAAACGAAACGCTTGGTGTGATTCGTTTGCTCCTTTATTCTGTGGTCGTCTTTTAAACTTCACCGCTCTGCTTTTCCTCATGTCTTCATACCAACTAGCCCAACACCCAAGCTTTACTGAATAACACAATTAAAGGTCATCCTGCCTGATGGAGGCAACGCATGTGAGCAATAGTAAATCACTGAAGGACTCTGGCCAGTTATCATTCCGCCTGACGAAACTTTAGGGAGTTCCAATTGCCGTCTCGTCAGCACGGAACGCTAGAAAAAAAATATATCTGAAGCAACACGGTTGTCTGCACTATCGCAGAAACAATCAGGGCAATTTTCGGGCCAAAGGTTAAGCTGATTCCATGTAGGGATGTAGGGTAAACGGTGCAGATCCACGTTTGACAAACAGCCGTTCCAACCACGCGGCGATTTGCGAACGCCGCCGAGGGCGTGAAATAGAGCAATAGTAAATCACTTAAGGACTCTGGCCAGTTATCATTCCGCCTGACGAAACTTTAGGGAGTTCCAATTGCCGTCTCGTCAGCACGGAACGCTAGAAAAAAAAAGGAAGTGGATATTTTGCCGGCAGCCGGCATTTTTTCTCACGGGAATTATGCCGGCAGTGTCGTCCGATTGGCTGGCTCTTTCTTTGACGTCAAATTTCCGGTTCCGGTTTTTTTTTTTTTTTTTTCTGCCGGCTGTCCGGCTCTTTCATAATCCCGTGCGCGGATATCGACTACCTCTCAACTTACCCGCGGAAATGATGTAGTCGTCGGGCGACGATTCTGTCGAGGCTTCCTCATCGGCGTTGATCAAGCCACCGTCGTTTGTCACTGCACCTACGGAAACGATGACACCGTCGGGCGAAGACGTCGCGTGTAGGTGATCGGTTCACAAGTTTTGCCGAGCTTGAAGCGAAGATAAAAGCCTACAGCCAGGCCCACTTTGTGCAGCTACCATCCATGTAACTGGTAGAGTGCCATCAAAATTACAGGAGCAGAAAATGACCTAAGCTTTCTGGTCCTGTTAACTGTGCCGGCAGCTGGCATTTTTTACGGGGATCGAGTGCACGTCCCTACATGATACATGGCCGGCAGCAGGAGCCTGTTGAACTGACTGAGTATTTCTTTCTCTATGCTGACGGCAACATGTATCCCTACGTAACGGCTGCCGACACACTACGCCGTTAATTGTGCCGACACAGCCAACACAACGGTAGGTCCACCCACTAGGTCCACCGTCGCAAAGGGTTAGTGCTGGCATTACATTTCAGGATAATGCCGGATATTTTGCTACATCAGACAGTGCTGACATCAAATCCCGGGATTCCTGGGTTCTGCAGGACGGGCTTGTGCTGCTAAGGGCTCTAAGCTGCTTGTCCTGCTTTGGTGTCCTCCACATAACTCCTAATTAGTGGCATTATTAAACCACATGTGTGCGCTCACCAGCGCACGCACAAGAAACATGCGTGCGGAGCGCTTAATCAGACCACAAGGTACTATGGAGGCTATATTGTTCTCAATAGAGCTGAGGCACCTAAATCACCGTGAAGGGGTTTTTGAAAGGACCTTTCAGTCTCCCCTCTCGGCAGGTAGAACCGGACCCCGGCCCTATTCTCGCTTTCCTTCGCGGTAAGTTAGGCGCCCTCAGTGGGCGCTCAATTGACAACAATGTAGCCTATAGAAATACAATACAGGGAGAGGCATAACAGAAACCACATGTGAGCGTCGAAATGCAAGCGCCAAGAAGAGCTAGGGCGCATGAGCGCCAACTTTCCGGAGCGCGCGTGCTAAATAGGACTCGGCAAGCGCGCGTGTGCGAGAGCCTCCATGTGCGAGAGAGCGAAGGAGAGAGAAAAAAAAAAAATCCGAAGAAAAACTATAATAGAACCCACAGCAAAAAAAATGGGGAAGGGGGGGGGGGGGGTATGCGTAGGGTTAGTGGACACGTGATATTTTTTCGCTCTTGCACTCATGCAGATGCAGAAAGCCGCCCCTTTCACCCTAAGCATTACCTGTGGCAAAGAGTACAAGGCTGCTCAAATCAAGAGACTTGCAAATATTTTGAACGCAATTAGTACGGTATTGCTACTTTTATCTGAACGGACAAAGTTAATAATATGTACGTTTACTGCTGCAGTCTTTGATGGTATTTTGATTTCAGTATTTTTTACGAGGAGAACTCACCGATTGCGCCATGTGTCCAGAATGAACTCTGCGAGAAGAGCGCGTCTAAACTTTGAGCAGACGACATGTGCACTAACGGTTTCGCCACCCTGCGTTTCATTTCAGCCATGTAGGCTGCATAATTTATCGGTGCTTGATTTATTTTCGTACATTTACTATTGTTTTTAAAAATTGTTTCCCAAAAAAAGATCTTAGGCTGCGTTTCGAGCCTTTGTCCCTCAGCGGTTTGTACGTTTCTGTACAATTGTATAATGTCGTCGTCATGTCAGCGCGTTCATTCCGGCTTTTCACGGGGCACCGTGTAGCTAAACGTCAAACTTTTCTCCCTATTTTGTTCCTCCCCCCCCCCCCCCCCCCCCCCCCATGGGCTGTTCCCCGGCGCGCGCATATGAGCCAGGAAGCGAGTCGCAGTGATACAATTTGTTTACTTTTGCTGCGGACAACTTGCACAGCTTCCACCGCATTGCACACTATAAATTTGAGGGAAAAGGATCTTGAGGGCCTGCCCACATAGCATTTTACGGCTCGTATGGCAGGCCTGCGCGCGGTGAGCTCCTGTCACCGGACATTATCAGCACTGAGTCACTGATCTCTTCCGGATTTGGCTCTGAATATCCTGAAATTATTTGGAAAAAAAACATTAAAACGTTAAAACTACTTTGATTCGTTATTCGTATCCGGCGTTATCCTGAACGCTGTGTCTAAAGGTACGTCGGACGTACGCCGACTCCAGCGGCTAAAGATACGTCGGACGTATCCCGACGCCAGCTGCTAAAGATACGTCGGACGTATCCCGACGCCAGCGGCTAAAGATACGTCGGACGTATCCCGACGCCAGCTGCTACAGATACGTCGGAAGTCCCTTCTCCGATAAATGTACGGCGGGCTTAGCCAATGGATGACAGTACAGGCCCGTTGGACGCATTTACAGGTGTACTCTGAGGTTTTGCTATGTGGTTCCCTCTGGAAATGCCAATCCGGCGCTTCTTCGGAGGAAGAGCCTCCCGTGTGGTCTCATGCGATTAACACCGGACGAGATTGCCGTAATGCAGGTAATGCAGGCAGTTTTAGCATATCGTTACCGTGTTTACGTTACCGTTTACCGTGTTTGCGGGAGTAGACTGCGCAGCGCGAGAGTTACCGCGAACGGCAACTTACCGGCACAGGCTTCACCAATGCTGAGGTGCCTAATGTCGAAAATTTACCATTGGGGTGTTGTTCGCACGATTGTTCGTCTCGTTGAGCGTGTTGAAACCCTGACCGTAGCCTTCGGTTATACAGAAGTCTATGCCCTGACCAACTTCGTAGCGGCGAGGTACCGCCTCGAGCTTGTGAACGGAAAGCCTGGGTTCGAATTTCCCCTGCCGTCATGTTAGTGTTCTTTGTTGAAGACAACCAACATTTCTATGCATTTTTTTCACCATTTTTTTAGAAGATAAATCTTCCGAGGTGCCAGCCGCCAGTTCAGACGTACCCGATACTAAAGAAAGGTACGCGGACGTAGCCGGCGTATGCCAGTACAGGCCCGTCAAGCGCACCCGTTACCAATTTTGCATGCATCTGCTGGCTTAAAAAGATTGATAATTGAAGCGAGCGTGCACTGCAGAGTAGCTTTTTCTCTGGCAATACAAACCTGGTGCCACTGAGAAAAAGAGCCTCCCGTACTGAGCGCACTTTAGAACGAAAATCCATGGTTCAAATCCCCGGCCCGTGTTTTTTTTTTTTTTTTCGCGAGCCCTTTCCGGGCTTTTCCCTTGTTGGCAGACTGATCTATGACCTCCAGCGATGACATTCTAAGATACACTGATGCCCTCGGCAACTATTGACTGCAGCGCTGCATCTACCTCCCACCACAACGCAAGAGAACAGAGAGGATGGCATTACCCCCCTACAGCTGCGAACCCCTACTCCCACGGAATGACCCGCCGCGGTGGCTCAGTGGCTAAGGCGTTGCGCTGCTGAGCACGAGGTCGCGGGTTCGATTCCCGGCCGCGGCGGCCGCTTTTCTGATGGAGGCGAAAAGCAAAAACACCCGTGTGTTCGAGATTCCGGCGCACGTTAAAGATCCCCAGGTGGTCAAAATTAATCCGGAGCCCTCCACTACGGCGCGCCTCATCGCCTGCGTTGCGTCGGCGCGTTAAATCCCAACAATCAATCAATTACTCCCACGGAACACTGCTCCATGCCACCTACTCAACAACATACACATGGGATTGTCAATGCTGCCCCACACCCAACACTCTTTAACATTCAATGTGGGAGTGCCGGCACTCACCATCTCCTAAACCCCCTACCAAACCCTACCCTGGAACAGTGGGAGGACCAGCCAACCAGTTCATGCCCTCAAGACCAGCAACGACTGGTGGACAGGGCACTCCGGGCTGCGAAGGAACAAGCCTTCCTGGACTACGAAGGCCTCCCACAACGGAACTCATGCAGTTCAATAAATGTCGATTCTTGTGGAGACAACTGCTTCATCTATTACATTGCTAGGAATTTTTGCATCATTCTCGGTACACTGCAGCGGTATGTATTATGCTGCTCTCATCATATGAAGCACTCCGAACGGCACTTCATCTAGTCACCAAAGAGAACAAAGTTTATTCCAATGCACTCAAAGAGAATTTACCACATTTTTTACAGTTGTGCCGCTGCAACGCACTTGTGGCAGAACCAGGGACTTTCCCTGTTTCGGCTCGGCAAAGCAACACAGATCTGGTGGAACCAGCACAGACACAGCTCACACGCTACAGATGGGTCTTCTTCCAATAAGTCCCTGCACTCGTTGCATCTCCATTTTATGTTCTTTCTCTTTACTTCTGCCGTTGCCAGTACAGCAGTCCAACCGTCTTCAGTGAAGTACTTTTGCACGGTGCTCAGGTCCACGTCGTCATCAAGGATTGTTTCTGCGATCCTTGATGGTATCGTTTCTACCTGGTCCTCATCTGTAAAGTATGCAGAATAAGTGTACTGAACCTGCAACAAAATTGTACATAAACAACACAATGCTATGAATATGGATGGAGGCAGTTAGAGGCCCAAGAGCTTCACTATGAATCCTTGCACTTTGGGGGTTAATTTTTCCTTTCGTGAATTATGCATGTTATAGCAGTTTCAACAAGTTTATTTTCATCTTGACAAAAACACCTTATACGACCAAAATTTCGCAAACCCGCAGTGGTAGCTCAGTGGCTAAGGTGTTGTGCTGCTGAGCACGAGGACGCGGGTTCGGCTCCCTGCCGTGACAGCCACTTTTCATGATGGTGGCGAAAAGCAGAAACGCCTGTGTGTTCGAGATTTTGGCGCATGTTAAAAATCAAAATTACTCCGGAGCCCTCCACTACAGCGCACCTCATCACCTGTGTAGCAGCAGCGCGTTGAAACCCTACAAAAGAGAAAAAAAAATCGCAAACATCTTAATTTGCAAATCTAAGGGTTTTCCAGTTTTTATACCTGACAGATGAGAGTAGGCACTGAGCAGAGAGTAGACAGTAACCATTATTAGATAAATATTGAAAGGTGACACAGAACCTTTTTTTAACAGTGTAGTAGGCTGCACGATTGTAATTTTCAAATTTTGCTGTGCTTAACACATACAGCTAGAGTTGCAGCCATAAATAGGCAATATTAGAAACCTATGTAGTGCCTGGAAACAAAAATAAAAAGATAGGGTAAACGTTGTTAGACAAAGATAATTAACAAACTCACCAACAAGCATTTTCCCCTGTAGAACATCCCCTAGCAGGCCTTGAGGGATCAGGCAACGAAGGATCCTGCTTTCCTTTTCCTCCGGAGGCAGGTCACGGAATGGCTGTAGTTTCGTTGCATGTTCCCTGCCACCCTGACGGGGTCCCTGCCGTCGTCGTGGAAGCCCAATTAACCGTCTTCTCGGCTCCTTTGGGTCGACCGCGTGGCTTCACCTTGGTTGGCACTTTTAGTTTTCCAAGCCGTTCAAACACATTGTCTGAGGGCTCAGCGCTGCTCGTAGAGGGCAATGTATTTTGCAGTAGCTGCACTTCTCCCGCCGTTTTGTCGAGAGTCCCGCAAGCACCTGCATCGTGGGCCCTGTGCGCCTCCCTGTTCGCAGGCATGGTCTCAAGTGGTTCAGCAGGGTCGGAGGCAAGTTGAAGAATTTCGTTCCTTCCATCTGACTGCGGCTTCTCTGGTGCTCTTTGAAACACCTCGTACTGCTCGTCGTCCTCATCCGACAAACTCGTGGGCAGTTCTGGATTCTCTTGTGCAGGGTGTTGACCTTGCTCCAGTGATGAAGGGGAGGTGGCCCCTTGGTGCAACAGCTCCACAACTTCAACATCGCGTCCCTCCTCCCATGCCTTTGACAGTGCCAGCAAACCGCTACACGTGTCTGGTACCTCTCACCTGTTTCTTCTGCAGCAAGTTGTGCTAGGTACTTGCATGTAGGAAACACCTCCTTGTATTTTTCATGCTCAGACATTGGCCTCCTAGGTCTTGCTGCTTGCACTGAAATTGAGTGCTCAGTTGTGCTGCTCTCTTGACAAAGGAGGCTCTTTGATGCGCATAGTAGTATTCCTTTGACCACCTTTTTAGAAAAAGTGTAGCATCAAAGAGGGACATGCTCAGCGTCTGCCGAACTGCAAAAACATGCCGACATGGCAGTCGCATGGCGTTCCAGAAGGAACAAGTGCAGTCGGTCGTTGTCGTTGTCGTGTTGCCGGAGGACGACGTGAAAGTGAACACGTCTGCTTGGTGGCCGATTGCAACCTGCTTGGTTGACAGGTGCATCTGTCCCCTTACAAGCTTGAAGGCATAGGGAGTCAATGACTGCTGGTACATGGTTTCTTCTGGGCTAGAAGGTGGTTTGCAAGGTCGCTTGGCTATGCTTGTCAGTGCCCCTGTGGTCACGCTCATCACTCAGGGCATTGAGAATTGTGAAAAGTGAACACACAAACTCTTCAAGAGAGCTGTTCTTTTTTATCACACTTTTCAATTTTGAGTTCAGGCTTTCGATTCTGTTGTTTGTCGTGTTGTTAAAATTTTCTGACATAAACTGCGGTCCAGTATACCATTCGTCCTTGATTGGGCGCCAGTTTTTGTCATAATAGGAGCGAATCTCCTGGCAAACAGTCTGGTCAAATTCCTCTTGCAGCTTTTCAAATGCTTCATTTGAACGTGAGAACACCATTTTTTGAAGCAGTGTCAAGGCTTCGTCTCTTTCTTGTGGAGTTATGTCCATCTTGTTGCAGGCTATTTCCCGGCGGAACGTCTTCAAAGTGTGAAACACACAAATGAGGACTTTCGCATCTGGGAAGCTCTCCTTTAAAAGGTCCCGCTCCAAAAGGTCCTTGTCCGCCATTATGGTTTTTACTTTTGTCCAGGACGGGTGCAGCTCCTTGAACTTGTCAAGCATCCATTGTAGGCTCTGTGCACACTCACTGACTAGTACAGCCACACACACAGTCTCTGTGTCTCCGTTTGAGTCTTCCACGTGCATCACGTACACTGGTGTACGAATTTCAAGGAGTTTGTATGTTGCATCGATTGCCAAGAATTCAGGAAAGGCATCCATGTTCGATCGCATAGACTGGTTGGACAGCAATATCCCTTGGAAATTTTCTCCATCCGAAAGGATGTGGTAGTCTGTACCTGTAAAAACAAATTTCATGTTCTAAGCCTGTGCAGTGTGTTTTACATGCAAGCTATGTACCCGGGGCACAGCATACAGTGAGGCACCAGTGCAAGGTTAGGCACTGCTTAAATTGCCTAAAGCTCAGAAGCTTTCCCTGTACGAGTTCGAACCATCAAAGAATATTAGATCTCAGGGGGAAGCCCAGCACCATGACACAGTGATGCATCGAGACGTATGGCCAGCCGTGGCAACATACAGCTAGCAAATTTGTGGCATGGCAATAAACTGGACATTCTTCCTATAATGTGGTCTGCACTAGTCAATTCAGCTCAGGTTCATACAGGTTTCCCATATACTCGTCAGAGAACTCACACCATAAGAATAGGCACTTACCATGCTCATTGTGAAGAAGAGCTGCTGTCTTCATGAGGTCGTTTCTTGCCTGTGGTCTCAGGGAAGCGGCAGCGTTGCTCAAGTCCTTGAGCAGGACAAGTTTTCCCGTTTTTTCTTCAAGTCTCTTCTTCACTAACTTCTTGTTCGCGTGCAAAGCCAAGAGCTCCGTGGCTTCCTCCTTCGCCGCTGGGTCTCTTAATGCCCTAGTTTGTGGCAGGTGGCTGTAGAGTGGCTGCAGCAAAATAATTTATTGAACACTTTGTAATCCTAACTACATATGCAATTCAATGACTCTTCAAACAGTTCGATCAGCAGTTCAGTGAGAAGGTATAATTATGGGCTGGTTGCAGACTGAATGGCACCTTTCATGTTATTGGGATAAAACCTTCCAGCAGGTGCACATTTATAACTTTAAAAAAGCAAGCAAGCAGAGACAGAACAATCAGCATGCATGACATCCAACAAGTTCACTCCAACCTCACTTTATTGTCATTGCGATTGTTAGTCCGTGTTTGCATATATTATTACTGCAGTTCAAAGCGGTATAAATAGAAATTGAGCTGGAAAAGTTGTAGCTACCATCACGGTACCTCATGACAGTGTCCTTGCTAGCACTGTCAAATCTCGCCAATCAGTTTTTCGCACATTTTGCAAAATGTAGCGACTGCTTTTTTTAGGAAGCGTTTTAGAGCTGAAACAATTCCATGCTGTACGCCGCACAGCTTGTCCTGCATCTCGCATTGACCAGCCTTGCCACGAAGATAAGCACGGGAAATGACGCCGAACTCACTCGCAAGTAGCGACATCTGTGCAGGGGCCCATGGACGCAAGACTACCAACGAGTGAGAACGGCATCATTTCATGACGTCTGTTACCTTCGTGACGGGGCCGGTCAATGCAGGATCTCAGGAGGAAAAGTCGCCTGGAAATTGCCCAAAGTAGCCAAAAAAGTCACCACCTTAAAGTGAATGTGTGAAGGTGCCAGAAAAGGCACTATTTTCGATGCTAGTAAGTGCTTTTGATTACTTTGTGGAAAAAATGCAGAAATTTCAAGACAGAAAACCCTGTTACAGATTTTATCCGTTTCTGTGGTACGGGAAAGCAATAGCGGTAGACTACTCTTTACACAAAAAGCTAAAATATGCAGGTTTAGGTGAAGCCTTCAAAGAAAAATCACCCTCTGTCTAATGACGACGATGGTCTGTCTAACGACGACGATGGTTGAACGCAAAGCTCTCTCGTGACAGTTCTTTGGTTGTCGTCCGAGTTTGACTTAGTTTCGACCATGTCAAAGTTTAGCTATCGGATAGATGCCGGCTTCATAACGGGGGGGCCCAGGTTCGATTCCGGCCACTGAAGCGTTTTTTTCCCTTTCACTTCACCCATGATCATTCATCATCGTCTGAGAAAATTGGCTTTCCTGCAGGGCGTTTTCACGTTACAGACCATCTGTGAAAACCTTAAAGCTTTGCTTTGATAAGAATGACTTGAAATGGGCGTTTGCTACAGAACATGTTTAAACACTACCGCTGCCCCCAGGGTTGCTAGGTGTGGCGACAAATCGCCAGTCCTGGCAACCCTGGGACTCACGCGAGACACGAGGCGTCAGCGCCCGAGTACGGCAGCTGTGAGGCGCACTGCACGGAATTGTCTTGGCTCTAAAATGCTTCCTAAAAAAAGCAGTCACTAGATTTAACGAAATGATAGAAAAACCAGGCCGAAGTCTATCACTGCATCCGACACTTAGAACACGCTCATTAGATCCATACCTTAGATATCTCATGGTTGTGAGTCTCGTTCACTTCAATCACTTCCAGAAAGTTGCCATCATCAGAGGCCCTGCACTTGATGAACGCCGGGCATCCAACTTGGAAGGTGCTGAAATTGATCAGATTCCACGCGTAAGGGCATCTGAAGAAACACATGACTCGAATTCGCGGTGCAACAAAAGAACCATGCTGTTGACTGGCGGCACCACAGAACGAAAGAAAAAGAAAGCCCAGAGCCAGTCTCACCTGCATTCTCTTTCCCCCTTGCTGCGGCTCTTGAAGGACTTGCCTCCTTGTATGCAGCAGTAATGAACTTGGTACTTCTCGAGGCGATCATTCAAGAAGCGCTTCACTTTAGCCTTAGCTGCAGTGATGCTGCGACAGTCGCGAATGTAAAACTGCACCAGCTTCTCTTCGCTGTACTGCTTAACTGCAGCTTCCAGTTCTCGAAACGTGGAAAACTTGTCCCGAACTTTCATGTTGACAGTCACCACGTGGGGAACGACGAAATGACAAGATGGACACTGACTAGCATACTAGGCATGCGGCTAAAAGTAGAATTGGCTCCTAAAACCACTGCCAGTTGGGACATTTAGGGAATTTGTTGCTGCAGCGAACAGGATTGTTGTGGACTCGCGCGTCGCCTCCTACGGAATTCCCTGTAAGAAGGTAGCAGCAGACGACGCAAGAAACGGCTGGACTGACGCTTCCTTTTGTAATTATTTCAGTTCTGACGGGTGTCTTGCGTCACGGTTTTTTTTTTTTATGACTGAGAAGCGTGCCTGCCTGACCGTGTCAGTGGTATCGTCCCGAGTTTGCCCTGCGCTTCAACATTTTTTCCCCTCCGTGTGGCCCGATACTGCCGATACAAGAAGGTGTCGTATGAAAGTCTATGGTCGCAAGAAACTGTTAGTTTCGCATCCCATTGGTTTATTACCTACTATAATCCCTCTCCCCTAGACACCACAATTCGTGTATGCTTTGTACATGAAATAAGTGCGTGTCATCATCACCCATGGAAACAAACGACGACGATTTTTTTTTTTTTTTATTAGCGCTGGTTGGGGTGGGCCGGGCGGGCCGCATAGAGTTTGCGGGCCGGAGTGCCGGAGTGCCGACACAGGAGCATGGAGGCACAGGAGCAACCGCTTGCTGAAGTTTCGCGCCGCGAGCGAACGGCTCGCACCGCGGACAGTTCATGATCTAAAGATGATGCGAAAGTGCCTAGTAATAGAACAGGTAAAGTAGTCTCGACCAAAAAAAGGTAAAAAAAATTGGAACCGGGGAATAGGACTGAATAAGATTTAGGTTTCACAGTCCGATGTGGTACCTCGTCACTACGAAGCAGTCCTGCATGGTCGCGGCCAACGTGCAAAAATTGGTAGCGTCACTGAATCGATTGAATACACCAACGGGTGCAACCGACGGGCCTGTACTGGCCTTCACCGGCTACGTCCGACGTATCACTAGTTTCTGGGATTGGCGTACGTCCGACGTACCTTTAGATTTTGGATTGGCGTACGTCCGACGTATCTTTAGCCGCTGGCGTCGGGATACGTCCGACGTATCTTTAGCCGCTGGAGTCGGGGTACGTCCGCCGTACCTTTAGACACAGCGTATATCATTGGCCTTCAATAAATACCACTTTTAAATAGCGCTGTGTCTCATTGCAGTTCTGTATTGTTACTTGTTAACATTTTTATCAGTTGATTTCTTAGAGATGGCGCCTGGGTAGACCCGCCCCGTTTGCCCTCGATCAACGCTCCGTGCGGGTACGCACCGTCGTGGGGCCTGTGCACCGCGCCGGTTTTTGGGGCAACACCGGTGAGTGTTTATAGAGGAAAATATACTAAAAACATGCAACGCCGCCACTTTTTTTTTCTGCTTGCTGGCTGAGAACGGGACGAGAGGAGAACGGGGGGCAGCCCCGGAGCTGCCCGACATTTATCAACTGCAAAATTTGGCTGTTTGAACCTGAACTGACATATCGAAGACACCTTGGTGTATTCTATTATGGCAATACGTGGTCTTTTTTGTGTGCTGTTTTGAAATAGCTTTGAGCAGTTCTTGGGCAGTCCGGGGCTGCCCCATTGAAATTTTAAGCAAAATACGGAGCTGCTCTGGAGCATTCAGCAGCTGGTCAGAGTGACAAATCGAAGAGACTTCCCTTTGGTTGGGCTGTTCTGTGCCGTTTACCATCGTCCTGTGTCTATTCTGTGGCTGTTCACCCAGCGGTCGCGGTGTTCTGCTGTTTGACGAGGTTGCACTGGGCTGCACGACTCGCTGCTGAAGGCTGCTAGACTGCCGACGGATGGTCGGTACCACATTGAACCTGCTCCTACATTCACTGTTCCTTCACGGTTGGCGCCTACAGCGCTCATGCCGAACTCAGTAGGAACGCTTGTGGTGAGCACTGACATCGCCGCCAGAGTTAAAGACGAATCAGACTCGTGCATTTACGCTGCCTGCCGCAACCAGGATACGCAGGCCTCCGTGTCTACCGCACAGACAGGTAACGCAGTGACCATGACGCCATGACCGCCTCGACGAGTTCTTTACATGCTTACGTTTGGAATTTATTTTCCAGGAACGCAGTGCACCGTTCCGTTGTGCAGTGCTGGCTCCCAAACCGAAACCGATGGTGCATTTCCAAGTTCGTATTACTCCACCATCTTCATGGGAAACATGCTGCGTTTTCGTGTACCTATCACGGCAACCCCGCGAGAATTACCGTCAAATTTCTCACGGCAGTCGCCTCTGAATGGCCGAGCACGCAACCCGGAGATTCTCTGGGGCAAATATTCCCTAAAAACTCGCGTGTACAGCTGCTCCGGTAACGCTGTTATAATACTTGAATTTTAAATTAAAAGGCTCACGTTCGAGTCTTGCATTGGGTTTTTTTTTCTTTCTTTTTTTAAGATGTCGGAATTTTTGTAGTGTTCGCTAATTGTGATTTCATTAATGTTTTTTTTTTTTCATTCTGGTTATCACTACAGTCAAAAGCTGCTACAACGAACGCTTGTACAGCTACGAACTTATGCTTGTACAGTGAAGCATGCCATATGGCCTGGCCAGGATGTTTCCTATGTATTGTGAACGCAACTATAGCGAAGTCCACTACAGCGAATTTGCCTGTGTAGCGAAGAAATTAAGGCATTCCCAATCACTGAATTGTTTTTTGATAACGACACACACATAACGCACAGCTGATTGGTGTGTCAACGACCGTGAGTAATCCAGTTCGGCCACAGAGATGCAGAAGTCGGTAAACACGTACAGTGCGTGTTGCGGCGCAGCAATAGTTATGGCTAAAGTGACCATATTCCTCGGACCTCAAAGCGGGACGGGGGGGCTGAAGGAAGAACGTGGCACCTAGCTTAAAGGGACATTAATACTTAATGCAATTTTGTTTAACTGAAAGATCATTTGTGTTGTAGTTCTTTTGGCCTTTGTTCGATGAGCAATGCTGCGTTATTTGCTGAATAAGTACTGAAGCATGTCCACGCACCGTTCGTCAGATACAGACGGGTGTACTGAACGGTTTGTTGGTACACTGTGACTTCAAGAAGACAGCTCAGACATCGGGACTAAGCAAGAAGACACAACAGTTTCTTCTTGCTTAGTCCCGTCATGTGCGCTCTTTTGCTGAAGTTCCTCAAACGGTTTCTTTTGACCCTTTCATTCCTCCAGCTTTTCATTAGTGACACTGGGCTTGATTTCCATATTTTCTGCCGAAAGTGTGACAAAACACCGTCCCACAAGCAGGCCGCGGGACAGCGGGACCACAGCCGCAAAACCGGGACGTGTCCCGCCTAAATCGGGACGTCTGGTTACTTTAGTTATGACAGCCGATGATTATGTCTCGGTGGACGACCAGGTCCTGATTTGTTATGACCTGACAGCTGACGACTCCGCGGAGACCATCATTGTGAAAAGGGACACCGCTAATGATCAGGCAAGCAGTGATGAAGAGCTTGCCGAGGAGCCAAGCGTTATACCTACCCGCAAAACAGTAACGCCATTTGACACACTGCAGATATATATCTCGTCACTCCCTGACCTCACGCCGCAGCATACCGTGAACCTTGACAGAATCAGGTCGGCAGTGGTGGCGCATTCAGTATGTCATGCTACTGTGCAGAAGAATTATATTGCTGACTTTTTTTTCGCCCATTGCAGTTTAAATATGATGACTGTTTTTCTCACTACGCTTATCTGCTTTATAGGGGTCGGTGAAGTACGCTACTCGCATAACGAAGAGATGTGTGTAGCAAACAATTATCGTAATCCCACATGCTTTGTTATACAGGTGTTTGACTGTATGTGAAGAGATTGACTTGCAGGACTTCTACAATGGCTTGAATCAGGTTTAATATATGTTGTGTTCTGCGTCGTTCGACAGGGTAAAGTTAGGTTTGTTGCAGCTGGGTCGGATTAATTTTGGGTAGGTTCGTTTGGTTAGGTTACGTTAGGTCAGTGTCGGTGAGGTTATGTTAGGCTAGGTTACATTGGGTGGTCATATTGTTCAGCCAATTTTAGGCCATGCAGATTTAATGGAAACTGCTGAGAGGATTTCGTGAGGGTAATCCTCACGGCTCCCGTGAGATTAGATGCAGCCTACTTTTAAAGACAATAGTCATTTTCGGGCCACCTAAACGTAGAAAGTCTAGTCGGACTGTCTGTGGATTCAGCCTTCCAGCCAAAAGTTGAGAAAATTGCTCACAAAGAAGTTTATATAGGCAGAACCATTCCAAACGAAAAACTAGCAGAAGTCATACATGTCACCATGGTTTAGTGCAAAGAAAACCTCGGGCACATTTGAGGCAAAATGAAAGTATTTAGCCAGTAGTCCCTGCATTCTTCTAGTTGGGTTGGTCTTAACGATCACTAAAGAAAAAAAATTGGTTAAGGGGGGGACATGGCTCTTACAACAATTTCTTTTAATTTTTAAGTAAACTCTGTGAAACTTGTCAGTCTTGCTGCTTTTCCCCCACTGATTTCAAATGTGGCATTATTTTTTCAGTTGGTCAATTAGTTCCCGAGATAATTAGAGATAATTAACAGTTTAATGAGCTGTAAAATTAGTTCCAAGCAGTGCCACCAAAAACTGATTGTCTTATTGCACTCACCAGTGTTCATAGCATTGAAAATGTTAAGATTACAGTGCTATGACTAACACTATTTGTCTATTGTTAGCAGAGGCTCGAGACAAGAGCTCAGAGCTTCTGCTTGTGCTGTCCCAGGCAGAACAAAGATTTAAGGAAAGGATGCGCGGTGTGTCGAATCCCAAAACATTGTGCATGAGCAGGGAAACCGCATTGTAATCATGGAAGTGAGAAACTAGGAGCGAGCGTCACGTGACATTTGTAAGCCTAGTCATAAAAATAGATAGGAAACACTCAAGGTAAGTGCATCCTCCATGACAGGCAAGTGGTTGTTGTTACGCCTCGCGCGGCTGCCTGCCCGTGCTGTGTGCGTCTGTCTGTTCAGTGCCAGGCCGTTCTGGCGTCGTGTGCTGCGCTGCTTGCAATCACAACCTGAGACACGCAGCTGGCTGATCGGGAAGGCCAAGTAATCAGACGGAGCGGCCGAGGTTTATCGCACTGCGCCCGTACCGAAGTGTTGTGGGCCACCCTTTAAAAGTGAGACTATGGAGTATGACATCCACGCTTTACATTTTATTTCACAAAGCACACCGCGCTTGTCTTGGTTCTGGTCATTTCGTTTTTTCAAATTGTTGCTGAGGCCCTCTTCTAGGTAATCAACCGTTTATTGTCAAGGCTGCAGTCAATCAGTCGAGAACTCACCACGGTCCCTCCCAGGCGTAATCTCTCATTTGTTTTTTCCGTGTATACCTGTTGCACAGATTGAGCAGCTCTTAGACCACCAGCCCGCATACATTGTGCGATGTGACACCAAGAAGGGATTCATTCTTATTGCGCCTGTCCCCAAAATCGGTGATTCTGCACCTTTTGTTCTCCAGTGCACTGAAGGATACTAAAACGTTCCATAAACATCCTTCTTACGACAATGTGGCACATAAAACGTGCCACCACGCCGCAGCACACGTTTACCCTACCAGGATTACAGATGGAGACTAAAATTATCAATAACGAAGAAGTGGCAGTCTGAATGGACAGAACTCAATGAAAACAAGCTCCACCTTGTGAAGCCGCACCTGAGAGAGTGGCAGAGCTGCAGACATAAAGAAAGATTTGTAGAGGTGGTGTTATGTCGCCTAAGAATTGGGCACACGCGCTTGACCCACAACTTCCTATTGCTGGGAGAAGACCCTCCAGAGTGTGAGCAATGTGGGAAGCGCCTTACAGTAATACACATACTTATCGAGTGTCCTAGTTACGAAAACAAGCGTCGTGAATTTTTTTCCCACTTTTATAAATCTCAAATTCCATTGCACCCTGCTTTACTGCTTGGCGATGAACCCCTGGTTCCCTTGGAAAAGGTTTTTAAATTTTTGAGTGCCATCAAGCTTCTAGAGAAACTTTGATTTTACCATGTTACGTCATTTTTACTTGAGCGGTTTTTAAATTTTTGAGTGCACTCAAGCTTTTACAGAAACTTTGATTTTACCACTTTACATGATTTTTACATGAGCCTTTTACCGTAGTGTGTTCAAAATATTTACCTTGTGTCTGGCGCATTATAGCCAAATTTGGCTGCTGCGCCCATAAAATTCAAATTCTTCTTCTCCACGCCGGAGCACTGATAAGGCGAACGTATGCAAATGCACACTCGTATGAAAGCGAAGCTTTTTGCACCACCTCTCAGCTGATAGACCCTTGTTTCAGCGCTATGATGTAAAAGGAGGGTGGCACGATAACTGTGCACAGAATGCGAAGTGCAATCGTCGCAGCAAACCTGACAAATACCACGCAGCTGTAGGCCGCTCTGTGCTTGTGAATGTTTACGGCCACGCGTCCAAGCAAAGTTGGTCGTGGTTCGAGCAATCCAACGTCAGGCTCGCTCCAACATCAAACTCGGCTCGCAGTTCATGAGGGTGCTTCCTGCACATGCGGTCTACCCCTCGCCTCGCTTTGAACAGAGGCAGTGGCAGTACTTCCACGATCCGAGGCCATGGGAACACAACGCTGGCGAAAGATCTCGTATGGCGCCTTCGTTGATGCCGCGTCACCTTCTCTGGCGGCCAGCCGGAGCCACGAAATGCTAGCACGAGCCTGGGGAGGGTGTACGAACTCCCATGATGCAATGCGCCGGAGAAGTCCGAGGGGAGGAGAACACGGCGTCAGAGGAGGTGGGCTTGCAAAAGCTAGGCCGCCTGCCGTCATGCTCCCTCCTGAAGTTTTTCTTCCGCAGTTGCAATGAACTAAGCTCCGTTGCATTTGTCACGAGAGGAGTGTGAGGTGTGAAAGCGGAGAACTGAGAGGGGGTTTCAAGGCAGAAGCAGCGACATTCACAGTGAAGCAAGCAGGTACACGGCCAATATTTCGCCATCTACCATGGGGCATTAATATTGCTGGCAGTGGTACCTCCAGTTATTCAGCCTCATTTGTAAATTGTTAACATGCTCGTGCTTGAAATTTATTTTGCAGGAACGCAGTGCGCCGTCCCGTTTCGCAGTGCAGGCTCCCAAGCTGAAACCGATGGCGCATTTTCAAGTTTGTATACTGCTTACACTCGTACAAATGTGTTGCGTTTTTTTGTACTTTTTCACTGTGTACCATGTGGAGTTAATATTGGTAGCAATTGTACTTCCCTAGTAATTCAGTCTTATTTGTAAATATGTGGCCTTTATTGGGTGTTTTCGGAAAGTAAACTGGTTTCCTAACAGGGAGTTGTATCTGCAGGGCAGTTTGGGTGCTCAATTAGAAGGTTACATTTGGATATCGTTCAGTAGCTTGCATATGAACTTCAGGCACTGCTTGCACACAAAACAGTGCCTAAAGGGTTTCTCTTTGTTTTGTTTCTCCGGATTTCGAGGGATTGCTGTCAATAGACTGGAGGCCTCACAGCGTTTTAGTGTAGGCTAAACGAAGTGTTCTAATGCCCAATTAAATACACATCTGTCGAATCACAGGCGTGACAAGGAAAACAAGTTTGTAGCCTTGTTACAAGCCTTCACCGAGTGGATGTTTCACAGATGTAACCAGATCCGCTCAAAAATGCAGTTGAAAGAGACACAGTGCATATGGAAGCGATGGTTGCAATGTGACCAAAGCTTCAGCCAGCCACACTCCAGTTGGTACGAAACTGTGGCATTGCTGCTTAGAATTGTTTAAACAATTGACTATATAAGCCCTTCCAAAAATACCATGTGCCCCCTAAGCACCGCAAATTTTAAAAGCAGCTTTCAAGTTAACTATGTCAGGGGACGAAGTTGGTCTTTCAAGGTCTTGTCGCGGCTGCACATGCATGGTGGCAGTGTCACGCATGGTCATCACAGTGCATGTTCGCCTGTGGCAGCGCACTTGAAATTTCGTGGCCCATTGCTACTCCACAGTGTAGGCATTGAGGGCATGCTGTTCTCATTTAGGCTTTTTGTGATGTTTTTACAGCGCTTTTCCTGTGTATTTTACATCTATGTATTGCAGGACTTCCTACTTTGCGTTTACGAAGGGGTTTGACATGGCTGTGTGCGCTGGCTGCTCAGGCCAATGGCTTGACACATCTTGAAGAGTTGCCAAATTTGTGCCACGACACAAGCAATCAAAGCAGAGATAAGGTGCCGTATGTGTGGGCAGATGCGACCTGGCATTGCATTCCGAGTTACGTTTCAAGCTGTATCAAACACTGATAAAATACTAGATATGTATTCTAGCACCTCAAGTGGGTGGGATCAGTGTTCTTAGCTGTGCTCGTGCCTCCTGGAATTTGTGTCTTCTTGCAATTCATTCTTGTGGCAGTCAATGATGTCAATCTGTCACTGATGTGGCTAAAAAAAAATTAAGTGAGCACACTCAAAATGTGAGTACATGCAAAAAGTGAGCGTACGCTAAAAAAACTACAAAAAGGCTCACTACTAATTGTGGGCTTGCGCTGTGTGTGTGGTAAATTCAATGTGTGAAATTTGTCGTCTCCATTTTGTAGGCATAGATTTTAATCTATGCCACTGCAGCACTTTCTGGTGAAGTGGCCCTAGCTTTTTCAGCACTCTTGAAGATAAAAGCATTAGATAAGTGCACAGCCTTTCTCGGCATTTGTGATGCCCAAATGTGGCAGCTCGCCGCCTCATAGGGGTGAGCGTGGTCATTGAAACCGTGGCCAGCACCACGTTTGGTTCGTCAAAGTCAATGCTGTTGCAGCACAAGCGCAAATGTAGTAGGCACCAATTAGGGTGGTGCACCAGCTGGATGGTGTGCCGGGGATTGACAGCAAGCCTTCTGGGGCTGTGGGTGCAAAAGACCACAGTGCGTCGAAGAGGTACGCAGCTGGTGGGCTGCCAGCACACCATGTCTCCAGTGGTTATAACTTTTTGGCGCATGCTTCTCTGCCACTGCCCACTTGGCAGCAGCCATCTGGTCACACTGCCGGGGCATTTGTTCCTTGTTTCCTCGGCCTCTTTCAAAGCATCCAATTTTCTACGTACACCTCTGCGCTAGCACATCTCATGAGAAGCGGCCCAAAACTGGTGTCGTCATCTTGCTAGAAGGCCGATAGGCGGAGACCCTGGTATGAGAGGCTCCTTAGAAGGGATGGCTAGGATCTGCAGAGATGAGACAGATGGCCGCACCACCAAAAAAAAAAAAGTTTCTGCGTTTTTGCAGCCGCCCCATTCCATAGGGGCGATTTCCCGTGCAAGCCGGGTGAACTTCCCAAGCGTTGTAGTCCCACACAAGGGCCGAGCGCCAGGCCGGGGAGTCGCTTGTACCTATTTTACCGGTAGGTGCCCGACGCCACCAAGGAACACGAATTCACATGGTGCCTTCCACAGCCACGATGGACGCTCAACTCGCAACCGCCTGTGGCAGGACAAGCCGCCAGACTCTTTCACCCCCGGCAATGGCGCAACGCGGCATGATGGCCGGGGCCCCGCCAGATGGACAAGGGTCAGGGGCCCCTCGATAGGGTAAAGGCAGCTTTCCAGGCGTGGATTCCCCTTTCAAGGGTCCGCACTCGACCAGGGACGCCTGTACCCATTAAAGAAACCGGTGGGTGCCCGGCGGTACCAGGATTCGAACCCAGTACCTCCCGCATACGAGGCAAGTGCTGTACCTCTGAGCCATCGCTGCGGTTAAAAGTTACACCAACGCTTACGATCCCCCCCCACCCCTTCCACCGGGGCATTTCCCGACAAAGTCGGGTAACTTCCCAAGCACTAGATCCCCTGGGCAGGGGGTGCTTGTACCAATTTTTACTGGTAACCGCAGCGATGGCTCAGAGGTACAGCACTCGCCTCGTATGCGAGAGGTACTGGGTTTGAATCCTGGTACCGCCGGGCACCCACCGGTTTCTTTATTGGGTACAGGCGTCCCTGGTCGAGTGCAGACCCTTGAAAGGGGAATCCACGCCTGGAGAGCTGCCTTTACCCTATCGAGGGGTCCCTGACCCTTGTCCATCTGGCGGGGCCCCCGGCCATCATGCCGCGTTGCGCCATTGCCGGGGGTGAAAGAGTCTGGCGGCTTGTCCTGCCACAGGCGGTTGCGAGTTGAGCGTCCATCGTGGCTGTGGAAGGCACCATGTGAATTCGTGTGCCTTGGTGGCGTCGGGCACCTACCGGTAAAATAGGTACAAGCGACTCCCCGGCCTGCCGCTCGGCCTTTGTGTGGGACTACAACGCTTGGGAAGTTCACCCGGCTTGCACGGGAAATCGCCCCTATGGTGGGGCGGCTGCAAAAACGCAGAAACTTTTTTTTTTTTGTGGAGCTGTGACTGTGGAGCTGCACAGAGTGGACCAAGAACAGCTTATCAGATAAATCTGAGTAAACCAGTGCTGGTGTAGTCAAGAAATGAAACAAGAACCTGCTCTGCTGTGCATCCAAAAGGCCTGCTTTTGTAAACCGAGGCTGTGGCCTCCTGCATTTATTGAAGGTGCGCAAGCCTGGCCAGAAGTGGGTGTGGTGACAACGTGTGACCACCCAGGTGCACAGTCATGCTTTATTATCTCCGCGCGTTGCTTGCCTTGTGTCGGGGACACGCAGCGCTCCAGGCACAGGAGGAGGCCACTAGTACCTTGTTGTGTCTTACATCTAGCTGTAGCATCTTTAGTTTAAAAGCATTATGTACTTACGTTTGGCTATAGAGAAAGGATGATCTTTTTTTCTCCTTTAGCTTTTGCCATTTTTTGAACCTTTGGTGGACTTCCCTTCTCCGTTATTTTATTCTTTACCTGAATTTGTCCTTTAGTGCCACATTTTCCTCTTTTCCACTGTCCCCACTCCCTCTGCCTCACCACGAATACCCAAAGAAAGCCACTGAAATGCTGGGAACTTTGGAACTGACAACTGCTTGCAATTTCCCAGCATTTGGAGTGCCTGTGCTTTGTTTTTTAGCTTTTTATTTCATCCTTTGGACCTTCTGGCCTTGCCACATTTTTGCACTGGCAGGTCTGCACTCTGCCATTAGGGATACTACTTTAATCTTCGTTTGCCTATAACCTGCAGAAAGTATCGGGGAAACCTCATTAGAGGGCTTTTCCAGGGGGTTTACAAATGGAGTATTCCCATCATTGCAAGCAATGCCTGTGGTTCACTGTCACTCTTGATGAAAATTTCATTAGTGAAAAAATTGTTTCAGTCATTTAAGATAAGCAAACATTCATTGTATCATATTTTAGTGCAACTGGCAGTGGCTGTATTCTGTTTTATGCCATTCACATCTGCCACTTTCACTCTCACTTGTGGATGATTTCACCACTGACAGATTACCACTCAGTCCTTCATGGCTGCGAAATGAATCAGCTTGGTACAGGCCACACTGCTGGCATAAGTCGGACTGTTTACAATTGTTGGATTCCAAATTACTCGTTCTACAAATGCTTTAACCTGCACCCTGGTGCTTTAATTTTGATCCTATATATAGAACTGATTTTATTTGCGTTGAATGGGCCTTATTGTAAACGTGTCGCTGGTCCTTGCTATTGGGCTCATTCCAGAGGTTACAGCCGCATTTCTTCAATTTGGGGCCTGCTGTGAGCGATGTGGCGAGTTCTTCAGTTCGGAAATCACCGCCGAAGACCACTGGCAACTGGAGCACGAAGGCCGGCCCGAGCAGACTTACAAGTGCTCCTACTGCCCCTACTCCCACCATATCAAGTGAGTCAATGCCCCTCAGAGGGAATCTTGACGTCCTCAAAATGAGCGAGCGATAATTTGACATTCCTTCTGGAGTGTTACTGGTGTTAGGTGGCCCATCTGTGGAGTTGGTTGCATTATATACGAGTTTTAGTTATCTCTTCAGTAAATTAACCCGCGGAAGGTAGCAAGAAGAGTGCTGGTTCATGGAAAAAGAGTGTCTAACTACCAGGAAAACTGGGAAATCTCAGGTATTTCAAGTAGTCTGGAACAGCTCGGGTAAAACCAAAGAAATGTGTGCTTCTGTCGGAAAATTAGCTATAATGTATTAAAGGGAGTGAATTCACTGTAATACTGGCTCAAATAACAGAGAGTACGTGTTTATACGGATGGTACGAAGTGCATCCTCTCCATAGCCTCCCATGTCGGCAAAGATGGGAAAAGCAGTGTGGCACTTGGAATTTCGGTGTGAGACAAAAATAGACACTACTGTGGTGCTATCGCTGAGGACGCCATGTAAAGCACACACAAAAGTTCTCTCCTCGACTGAATTTGACTTCTGATCCGTAAAGTGATATTTTGGCTCTCGTATGGGTTCTAGAAGGGGCTTCTGTTTGTGACAGAGCACGTCGGCGTGGGAGGATGACAGGCCTAATGCAGAGGGGGCGCCTCATACGGCTCGCACGTGGGCTCTTCTGCCGCTGCCACCGTGCCCTCCCCCTAGTCGGCTCACTCTCCCCTTTTTAGACCACAGTATATCCAGAAAGGCTGCAGAAAACACTGTGGGCATGGTACGAACACACTAGCAGCCTTGTGCCATGCCTTGCGCCGTTTGGGGGCAGCAGCACACTCTGAAAACCTGTTTTCACTCGAAAACGGGAAAACGAAAGCAAATGGACCTGAACCTATGTTTGCCATGCCGCAGTGCAGTGCACAAAGGCCGATGAGCAGTACCAGGTGTGATCGCACGCTGGGGATGTGTCGTGCCAACCAATCCTCGCTTCTCCATGGCTGCATGCACGATCACGCGATGTATCAGCAAGAAGGCCCCTCGTTTGGGCCCTGAACCAGTGATGTTGCTACCAGTTGATCGAAATAGTTCGCATTTGAAAATATTTGCTTCTGTATGTGCCTTTTTATTTTTCACATTTAAAAATGTCTGACCCCATTTCAAATGGGTTCACCGTTTTTTATAGATATTTTCCTTACCCTGCATTTTACCAATACCTCCCTTCTGTTTCCTTCTTGAACGCACGTTACTTCAGAGAGTATTAACGGGTTCTTTTTATTTTTAACATCCTTATTAGAGAGTGACAGCATCTGGCAACATGGTGCCAGCCCGCCTTGACCTAACGCAAAGTTTTGTGTCACTCAGGATATTCAGCAAAATAACTCTGAGAGCACCTGGAGAACTCAAAGAATTTGAAAATGTCAATTTGGTAGACGTCGTGCAAAAGAAATTGTCTTGCATGTGGAAACTAACTGAGGTGTTTATTCAGCGCAACACAAATCCGAAAGGTATTTGTGTTACACTTAACTTTCTGTTAAACTGTATGCTTTCTGTGTATTTTTACTGCAATACACACATGCTTGAAGTAGCAATAGTGGACTCTGTTTGTGGCCTACAGTTTCGATGTGAGAATTCCCTGATAGGTGATGTCAAATGTATGTCTGGAAAAGGCTTTAAAGGGACACAGAAGTGATTTGTAAACATTGTGGGGTTAGTTGTGCAAGGTGATGTCCACAGTGCCTAGGCCATGTTTCGACCACTCTGGGTGCATTTGCGCGACTTAAGTAGAAAAATCGATTCGAAAGTGCTGTTTGTTTTTCATCATCCAGCTGATTTCCTCCTGTGTCATTTCGCATGATGCTTACTCTAGCAAGCTTGGCTTGACTGTGCGGCTCGCCGACCCTCCAACAGAGTCCATGGGCTGGCCACCAACGAGTTGTCACAATTCATTCGCTCAGTTAAAACTCAGCCTCGATAGAATTTATGCCCAGAAGAATGTGGCTTTAGTTTGTTAGTTTGTAGATTGTGTCGAGCTTAGTGAAAACTCTATGGAGTCAAAGTAGCTCTACACAAGCGCACGTGTGATGCCTCACTGACTCCGCTTCTCCGGAGCTGTAAGCTGCATATGCCTGTGCGAATGGTGCACCAGTAGAAAAGCTGAAGCCAATGGACCTCTCCCTGTATGTAAACAACGTGACGTCACTAAGCGCACGTGCGCGACGGGTGGCGCCTGCTGGTGGCCGCGAAGTGAGGTGGCGGTTGGCAGAAAGCGCCTGCGCTGATGGCACGGCCTGGCCGCGCGGCGCCCGAAAGGAACGATGTGCCGTTGGTTCGGGCCGTCACTGGCTTCCCACATTGCAAGGGGGGGGGGTGTCTAGCTATCCTAGCTGTGGCCGTCGCACCTCCATGTAGCTTTCCGCATCTACAACCTCCGCAACACTTTCGTTTACCGTACGGTCAACTGAACGGCGACGCTTTCGGATAATCAGTGCGCGACAGAACAGCCTAAACGAGTCATTCTGAAGGTTGGTGCTGTTACGACGCATCCCAAAATGTTTTTAAGATTCTTTGTGTTCGGACACATACCAAGGAAAGCTAATTTATTGTTGCTTTCGAGGTCCGCTTAAGCTAAGCGCGGTGCCTCAGGCAGCTAAACGCTCCCTGTTCTTGGTCTCTTTGCGTCGCCCGGAGACAGTGGCGTACACACGATTTCATGTCGAGGGGAAAAAGGAAAGGTAAAGCATGAAAGGATTAAATAGTAAAATAAGCAGCAACGAAACAAAAATATGAAGAGCAAAAACGCAAAAAATTATTCCAATAAAAATATCGCGATGATGTCGTTCTCTACGAGATTGACCGATTGTTTTCTTACCTTTACCCCAGTGAAATCTCGAAATGGTTCATCGTCATTGTGAGAGTAACATAGCAGCCACATATGGTTAGTGCGTATATCTTGCGACAGTGCACTGAAATATTTTCGGTAGTCATTATTTCATGATAGTTAAAGTTAGTGTCCATGTACGCCCGCTGCATACGCCAGCGTCGGGAGGCCGCAACAAATGAATACATTCACTGAGTCTGTTCGCTAAGGGCAAACACATTTTTCGAGTCGCGTGAGCGGCCCATCTCGCGCCGAAGGCACGATGCTACATGTGAGCACGGCAAGCATCTCAGTTCTCCGGCATCCTCAAGGCAGAATATAATTGATCAGGGTAAAAATTTATTGTACTTGCAAGCAATGAATTTCGTTCGTCTTGAACAGATCCCCCCCATAACAAAAGACCAAACTTGTCGTTGTCGATCAGGCGGCAGGCGGCTATCGCGGATCCCTCGTCGAAACATTTATTTCGCGTCGCCTAAGCAGGTTAGGCATTCATTGTGTTTTTAATACAGTGCTCTATCTCCTCAAAACATGACAATATTTCGCAGCAAAAAAATTTCCGTCTGCCCCCTCCTCCCCCTCCCCCCCCTATTTCACTTGAGCAAATTTCTGCTGGTGCTGCATGATAGCAGATGGTTGATAAAACAGTATCATTTCATTGCATGAATCAGCGCGGACTGCCAATGTAGACGGTATGACTGCGCTTTGGAGAACAGCTGAAGTTCGAGAATGCGAAATGTTGCTACGAGTAAGAGCAGACTATGTCGCTGCTTTGGCTGCCAGCCTCTTCGGCACATTGCGCGCATCCACAATACACGCCGAATTTACCTCTGTGGGGAATCCGAAAAGTCTGATACCGCTGATTTTGCTCGCAAAATTTGGGTAGCCGAGAGCACAGCACCCCACCGGCATCAGAAAAGCCAACACGTAAACAAAAATTCCACTTTTGCGCGCGTCTAATGCAGCCTCATTGCATACGCGCCGCGCGCCGGTCCGAATGTTTTGCCAAACCACCCTCCCGGCCACGCCCAGCACGTGCGATTTCCGTGACGTCACGGCCGCCGCGTGACGTACCCCGGGAGAGGTCTATTAAAGGCGGGAGAAGACCCAGCAATGTTAATATAGTAATGAGGAATTTAAATCAACTGAAACTTTGATTCTAAAGCATAAAACCAAGGTACGCGAACTTTTTTTTGCACAGAGTGAACTAGCCGAGCGATCAGTGGCATGACCGCACATTTGCGATAGCTTTTACTGCCTGAGAGGAATGCAGTCGCTAGGGATACGATAGTCATGGGGATCTGGGGGCGCTTACTGCACAAATGCTATTCAAGAAATACTCATTTAAGCTGCTGGAAACATACCGAACCGGAAAAATATATAAACCGCCTATATGACTTCATATTTCCACCCCAGGCGTCCCTGGAGTTCTGGCGGAGTGGTCTAATTCACTAAATGTAGTGTGTCACAAAGAACAGGTTCAAATACCAAATAGGAAGCGTTTTTTGGAGTTGATTTTTTTTGTACACAGCAATGTTTTCTATACTGCAATCACCATTGAGCTGCAACATTCATTGCTCACCGAGTGAGTTAGCAGACTGCGTGCAGTGTGACACTGGCACGCTGGCGAGTTATTGTTGGCGTTGTGTTGACAAAAGTGCCAATAGCATGTGGGCGCAGTGACGAACGAGCTGACTATCGGCCTGGTGTGAACGCGCCTCTTATGACACTGGGACAACCCAGGCAAGCCCCAAAGGCGAGGGGCATTTGGCCACTGCATCTGCCTTTGAAAATGAACGTTGTGATTCTCTAAGCGTTGCTGGCAGGCTTATTTGATGCATTCTGCAGCCAACAGCATGGCAGAAGCATGACATGCCAATCCCTGAGATATCGAGAGAGAGAGAACCACTATATTTTACAACTGGCATTTAAGGGGGAAGGATGGCCGAGGCCCATATGGCGTCAGCCACTACAAGGGCCCGTGCTGGTCGAGTTTACTGAACCGCCAGGTCCGAGCTCCCCAAGGCCTGTTCCCAGTGGTGGGGCATGGGGTATGGGAAAAGGGTCGTGGGGACACTCACAGAGCGAACGAAAGTGGGTATCACGTTGACGAGGAGGGCAGTGTGGTGTTAGAAACTTGTGTGGGTGCGTGTTTGTGTGCGCGGTTCTGTGGAGGAAGCAGTGCGTTTGTTGGATGTGCCACTTGTTGGCGGCAGCGTGCCCTAGCGACGGGTGGGGGTAGTGCCTGCGAAGCAGTCGGCAGTGCTGGGCGACTTCACCATAATGTTAGAAGTGCACACCGAGAAGCCATTGGGACACCGTTGTTGGGCAGAAAAGAGGAGCCTGCTCGGGTAGTCAATGCTCGAGCTTGACAGTAGGCGCCTCATTACCGCCTATGCCAGCGTGGGCTGGCCGTTTCTGACATTCCGTGATTTCTGTTTGTTATTCTTTTTATGAGGTTAATGGCCTGCAGGGTTTGACTTTGTTAGGCACCTTGTGAGGGTTGTGCCTCTACTTGCCTGGATCGTAAAGCCTAGGATGTGCAAGTTGCTTACATGCGGTATGGGGTGATTATTAGTTGTATGGGTGTTGTGTTTGGCAGGGGAGAACACATACTGGCACTCAGATGTGCAATATACGCAGACGACATAGCACTATGGGTACGCTGCGACAGCGACGCTCATATTGAGGAAGTCCTCTAATGGAGAACCGTGGTAGTCGTACACACAACACCACAAGCTGGCCTCACATGCTCGGTCCACAAATCTGAACTTTTAATCCTACACCCTCTGCGATCAAAATCCCTGGCCAAGCACAACATTCCTATAACTGAGATATCGAGAATCCCTAACCAACGGTAAGGGCGGATGCCAGCTGTTGTTGCACATAACCGAATCCAATCTTGAACATCGTCCAATCACATCGCAGGACGAATATGTGTCACTGCAGTTAGTTGTGGGCGCTCCTGATGCTGCATGGTATTTTTTCTTCTTTCAGGCTTTATAAATTGAATACAGCTGTACCAACTGGATTTAAAGTGGGTTTCTTTGCGCCAGTCTATGCAAGCAAAAGCAGAAGCTTGACAAATTCACTTCAGTGTCCTTTTAATTAAGGGCCTAAAAATTCCCCTTGGTGCCATGCATTCCTGTCACCCTCCCGTGGCGTGTGTTATTCCACTCTGAATGTTTTTTGTTTCTGTTCTCCTGCAGGAAGTTTGTTTACGAGCACGAGACAACACACAGTGGGGAGAAGCCGTATTCCTGTCGATTTTGTTCGCAGTCCTTCAGGCAGAGAAGTAAACTGACTATTCATGAAAGAACACACACTCCGATGAAGCGGTGTTTCCCAGCAAAGTTCGTCTGCAAAGTGTGTCAGCACCGCTGCAGTTCGAGGGGCAGCCTCTCCATTCATGAGAGAACGCACACGGGTGAGAAACACTTTGTGTGCAATGTTTGCCAGATGGGCTTTGCTGCTAAGCATCAACTAACCAGTCATAATAGAATGCACACGGGTGAGAAACCCTTTGTGTGCAATGTTTGCCAGAGGGGCTTTGCTGCTAAGTATCAACTTACCATTCATAATAGAATTCACACGGGGGAGAGGCCATATGCATGCAATGTTTGCCAGAAACGCTTCCGTAAAACAGATTACCTCAAATATCACAAGCTAACGCACAGTCGGGAGGCACTTAGCCGGAAAGCTACAATGCACAAAGATGGGAACCCTCATGTGTGCAATGTTTGCCAGAAAGGCTTCGCTGCTGAGTCTCAACTAACGGCTCATTATGGGATGCACACGGGTGAGAGGCCACATGCGTGCAATGTTTGCCAGAAACGGTACAGTAAAAAAGCCGACCTCGAACACCATGAGCTGATAATGCACACTGGTGAGGCCCATGAGAGTGCCCAAACGGGTGAAAGGCTCCATGCCTGCAAGCTCTGCCCGAAAGTCTTCAAGCGTAAACATTCCCTAACCGTTCATGAAGCATTGCATTCTGGTGGGTACCCCTATGCCTGCAGCTTCTGCCCGAAAGTCTTCAAGCGTAAACAGTCTCTAACCATCCACGAAAGAGTTCACTCTGGCGTGAAGCCCTATACTTGTGGCATTTGCCAGGAAGTCTTCATGAGTAAATATTTTTTAACTGCCCATGAGACAAAGCACACGGGCAGAAAGCTCCATGCGTGCACTCTCTGCCCAAAAGTGTTTAAGCGTAAGCATTCCCTAACCTCCCATGAAAAACTGCACTGTGATGAGAATGCTTATGCCTGCAGCCTCTGTCCAAAAGTCCTCAAGTGTAAATACTCTCTGACCAGGCATGAAAGATCGCACTCTAGTGTGACGCCCTAATCCTGTGCTGTTTGTGAGAGTCTTCACAAGTGAACTTGCTTTGGCCACCCATGCTGAAGAGTTTTTTGCCTGCAATCTCTGCCCTAGTGTGGGTACGTCTGCTGAAAACCTAGCAAGGAACATTGGTGAAAAACGTTCCATTAGTGAGTGTGTTATACATGCATCTATCGCAAACGTTGTTCAACTTACCATGCAACAGTGCACACCTGTCAAAGGCCTTTGATGTGCTGTATTGTTTGTCAAATGCGGTTTCTTTGGAAGTGATCCAAACAGTCAGAGTGCACACTGCCCATGTGCCCAACCTACACAGGCGGTGAGGCGTGCCGTAGTGGAGGGCCCCGGATTACTGCAAAATACTGATTACGCGCCCCCACCCATGCAAGCGCCTCCCTCCCATAGTCTGCGTATTAAGAGTTTTCGCACATTACCGAACAAGCGCCGCCCCCTCCGCACACACACACACACACACGTTGATGGCCCAAACCAGTGAAACCGAAACTGCCCAGGAACACTTCTGACTGGGCGCTTCTCTAAGCCAGATTGCAATCCAAGAACACAGGGTAGCCGTTAATTCCACACGTTCGCCATTTTGTTATTGCACCTGACATGGCCAAATGTGCTTGTGACTTTGTGACAATGGTGGTTCGTGACATGCATTCGTAATGAAAGCCAGAAGAGAGCGGAGGATTTCTGAGAGAGGCACCAAAGCCATTTTGCTCCTCCCTGAATTCCCTCCGAATTCGTCACAATACACCTTGCTCAACATCTCAACAAGGGACCAGACGATGGCTAGAATTGATCCTCTGGCTGATAACAGGACCAGCAACGCGGTGGACGGGAACGCCGTATGAATTGCTAACACTGGTTGTGCCAAGAGAGGCTTCACAGTCTTCATCATCCCTACTAAAAATGTGTTTCTCTCCAATGCAATGCATTATTTTTTTCTTTTTATGGGGGGGGGTAAGGGGGGTTAACATTTACTCGCCGCCATTTTGAATTGCGGGGCAGTTCCGAACAAAGGCCTTGAGGTGGGCACTTGCTCATTATTTTACGTCAGTTTTGACCATCTTGGGATCTTTAAAGTGACGTGTTCCACACGTGCAATCTCTCTCCAATAGTATTTTTGCGACCTCAGGGTGCGTAGTTGTCCACAGTTCAGTCCATAGCAAGCAAAGAGAAGCCATGCACCTGTGCCGTCTGTCAAAGAATTTTTCTATGGTAATTGCCTATACAATTGCCAGAGAACACGCAGGAAATGCAATTTCAATGCTCAGCTCGGAGCACTTTTGTATGAGGCTTGGCTTGCGCCGTCATCGAAAGTACTCTCACCTGAATGGCACTAGTGTTGAACAACCTGGCTCTCTCAATGCTTGTTTAGACTTGCAAAAAAATGGTCTTCTGTCTCCAGTGCAGGTGATTTATGTTCACCCACCCCAGCCACACAAGGAAGCACAAAGAATTATATTTGCAGTGAAATAAAGCGTGTAAAGAAAACAAGTTTGGCTGCTGCCACAATGAAAACACAGCCATCGCTACTAAACTTCACACATTGGCAGGCCACACCTATTGTGCTGGTTGTTTTGTTTGAGGTGTGAAGGGACCTTTGTTTTGTAGTTGGCAGTGGTTGCATTGTTTGTTTATTTTCACTGCTTAGTGTACACTTGTTGATATCTTCTGATGTGAGTTTCCGTGTGCTCTGCAAGTTGCGGTATAACATTTCACTGGTGAAAACTTTGCCTCCGGCCTTGGCTTTGCCCGACAGAACATGTGACAAGCGTTATACTAACGTTAATTGCAGTTTAGCAGAGATTTGTTGCGAGTCGATTAGTGATGGTATCGACAGTGCTGCTGACAGCTTTGCATCGCTGCAGGGTACATCTTGCGAACACCACACACGACAAAGACTCTCATCAACTCATTCTGTAGGCAGTTTGACTCGCACCATGGTATCTCTCAGCGACTGATGCTGCAAGGCTAGTGCATGTGCAAATTTCTGTAAAAAGGTGCTTGAAAGTGTAATTTATGGTTCCTTGAACCGCATCTTGCTGTCTACTGCAGTCCTTTTTTCTCTGTGCGTGTTTAGTGCACTTGTAGTACATGCCTCTGACAACCTGTTCATGTTGTTTCATTCAATAAAGAATGTATGGCTTTGTAAGTTGTGTCACAATTGCTTTTAATAGGATTTAAAGGTGTGTGAAAAGCAGTTTGTGGGTGTTCTTGTCAGGAGGGAACAGGTAAAGGTAACTTCTGTCCTGTAAAAGTAAAAATAAAGGCAGTCTGCAGTAATATATGCAACACCGTTTAAAGGGACCATGAAGACAAAACAGAAGTTTGGTTCATTCAAAAGATTGCCTCGTTAGAATCATACTGACACCACTTTTAACATAAACTTTGCTCAAATAATCTATATAATTAGGAAAAAAGGGAATGGCTATGTGACCCACTAGCTCATTTCCCGCAACAGAACCTATGATGTCTATGTGCCAGATCTACGATTGGCGGAGGCCGGCGAAAGCAAACGGAAATTCAGAGCTTATAAGCTTGCCGAACGAGCTATTTGCGCTTAAATTTAGGGCGCATTCTTTTTATAGCAGTAAGAATGGTGGCACAAACAGTAGAAGTTACGAAAGCACGCATAAACATAGCAGTACCGATGCATACTGCTGTTCATACTGCGTGCACTATGCTTGGTTTAGCTGCACAAGACTACGAAACCCAAAGCCCCGTGGCTTTGGGGTTGTCTCGGACAACACTGGCCGATTGACTCGAGCAACGGTGTCTTACGTGACTATATTTGTTGAGCAAGCGCTGTTTCACGAAACGATTATTTTCTCCTTGAACTTTAAATACGGTCAAAAACAAACCAAAGGCAGGACACGGCTTGCCGCGGTATGGTGGCACCATCTAGGTTCACTAACGGCAAACAAAGCTTCGCAATTGGCTGCAGGGCGGTCGGTTCCAGTGATGTCATTGCAGACCACAAAAACAGACGAATTAGGAGCAAAATGAAAATTCTAACTTAAATTGATTAATTTCTCAGTGAATAAAACATCGTTTGCATTCGGACAAGCGCTGGGGCACTATAAAACAAAATATTTCAAATAAAACAAACTTGTATTTTGTCTTCGTGGCCCCTTTAAGCTTTCCTGTCACATTGGGTGTTCTTCCGATGAAGGCTGCACACAGGAAGGTCGATTTTTGCTGAACGTCAGAACTCCAGATTTTACAAAGTACATATGCAGTGCAGTTGTGTAGTTCTGACTAAATAGGTGGTACGTTCAGGATATCTGGTGCACACGTTCCAGCTGGCCTGCAAAAATTTCTTCAATATCACAAGTGGAACTCCAGCCATGTCAGAAGGAGATTGGTTGTGTGGCAAAATATGAAAAAAAATTGCTGCCTGTCAAACTCTGGTATCAATTTGGCTGCACTCGCTGCACTCATTCAGGTAGTGCAGCACTCGCCTCTTCGATTTACCGACGGTGTAGAGAGTGCAGGATGAGTTCACGAGACTTTCCCTGCACTTCCCAGGGAGGAGGTAGAAGCAGAGGACAAAAGTGCAGGACCTGCTCTGCAGTGCCGGCACGTCGAAAACATAGTTTCTTACCAAGTGTACTAAAACTTTATGGTCGAAGGTGGCCGCAGTAAAGGGGCTTCAGTCCGCAGCAAAGTAAAACCTAAACAAGCATTCGTTTCACCTGTACCACGTGAACCAGTTCAGGCGGTGCAGCACTTCGCCGATCGTTACTGCACTGCAGCTGAACCGCGCCCGTCGTTTCACTGGTGGTGCCGATGGCAGCTCATGGCTTTGCCTGTACTGCCAGCCGACTGTCGAGGAGGTGAAGAAGCAGACGAAAAAAGTGCGGAACCACAGCGGAACCGGCTTTGCGCTGCTGTGAACTGAATCATGAGGTGCAGGGTGAATCGAACGGAGCTTAAAAATGGTCATTTTGTTGCAGAAACATGCGCAGGGGCTGTCCGAGGCCTGCGAACGGACAGTCCGAGATGAACGCATAAAAAAATGCCAGCATTAAAAAAAAATTGCAAGCTAAAAAGAAAGTTTGGTAATGACAGAAGTACGCAAACAAATGACAGTATGAGAAAAATTGTCTTTTTTTGTTTTTGGGTACAACGTTTACTCGCTTATGAAAAGGTTTGATGATGATGATGATAAAAGGCCTCCCCTTTGAATCGGGGTGACGGCGTGCGCCATCTAGCCTATCTTAGTAGTTTGAATTTAAATTTAGTCCCTCAACTCGGATTTCTTTTTAATTCTGCCCTGCCGCTACCCCTGGCTGGGATGTTATTTTATCGACTTCCCTGCTTTTTTTCCACCAATACTCTAGCCGCTGCTTAGTAATACCTACTGCTGACCAGTTAATGCTTCCATCAATTGCGAAGCCCAGTGCCTCAGGAAGTAGGACTTTCCCCCCAATTCTATCCGGCTGAATCTTTTGGCATCCTATTACTATGTGGTCGATTGTTTCTTTATCCCTGCCACATACAACACATGTCTCATCCTGGGACGAATATTTGCTCATGTAGGTTCGAGTTCTCAAGCAGCCAGCCCGCGCCTCAAAGAGCAACGCACTACCTTTATTGTTGTCATAAAAGTTCTCTTTCCGGATCTCTTTTTTGCTTGCTTTGTAGATTCCCAGCGATCCCTTCTTTTCCATCCTCTCTTTCCACATGAGCGTCTCTGTTTCCTTCACTTGTTTTTTAACTGCCCTCCCTTGTTTATTTGCCGCGGTCAAGGTATATTTAGTCGCCAGCTTTCGCGTCCTCTTCCGCCATTGGGTGTCCACACTTTTAAGGTACATGTACCTGTGCACTCTGGCTGCCCAGTTCTTCTCATCTAAATGTCTAAGCCGCTCCTCAAAACGTATCTTACTTTGCGCTTCCCTCGCCTCAAATGAAGCCCAACCCATATCGCCTTGTACCGCCTCATTTGTAGTCTTACTGTGAGCTCCCAGTGCTAATCTGCCGACTGCCTTTTGGTTAACCTCCAGTCCCGACAGGATATCGGACTTTAAGCATAATACGGCATTAGAGAACGTGAGCGCCGGCACCATTACCCCTTTCCAGATGCCTCGCACTACCTCGTACTTATTGTATCCCCAAAGTGCTCTATGTTTCATTACTGCTGCATTTCGTCTCCCTTTCAGTTTGAGGTGTTCTTCATGGGCATTCAGGTAGCCTTTTCCTTCATTAAGCCAGATCCCCAAGTATTTGTACTTATTTACTAATGGTATGGCTTCCTGTTGAATTCTTATTGGTGCTGTATGAGCTTCCTCGTTGAACACCATGACTCCAGATTTCTGTGGGTTAAAATGTAGGCCTAGGTACGTTGCCTCATCACCACAAATGTCGGCCAGTTTTTGAAGGTCTTCCGCATTATCTGCCAGCAACACTATATCGTCCGCGTACATCAATCCCGGAATCCGTTGCTCCACCAACTCTCCATTGCTTCGGTACGACAAGTCAAAGCCTAATCCACTCTCCTCCAATCGTCTTTCCATTCCTCTAATGTACAGTGTGAACAGCAATGGCGAAAGGGGGCACCCCTGTTTTAAACCTCTTCGAATGTACACGGGCTCTGTGCCTGTACGTCCTTCCCATGTAATATGCGCCTTGTTATCCTCATATATTGCCCTTAGCAGCCCCACAAATTCTGACCCAATCCCCTCTTCTTCCAGTATATGCCACAGCAATCCCCTATCTACGTTGTCATAGGCTCCCTTTATGTCCAGAAACAGTAGCCATGTTGGTCTGCCCTGTGCTGCCGAAATTTCGATGGTCTGGGTTATTACGAAAATATTGTCTTCTAAGCGTCGACCCGGCCTAAATCCATTTTGCAGTTCCCCTAAAATACCGTTACTTTCCACCCACTTCAACAACTCGACTTTGATGGCTTGTATAGCTAATCTATAGAGCACTGACGTGACTGTAATCGGCCTGTAAGAGCTCGCCTTGTCCTTCTCTCCCTTGCCTTTATAAATCAAACTCATTCTGCTTTCGCGCCATTGCGTGGGAATCCTCTCGGATTTTATAGCGCGCTCGATGGCTCTATACAAGTGCGTCTTTCCCGCTGGTCCCAAATGGTTGATAATCTCTATTGGGATACCATCCGGTCCTGTTGCCGTACTTTTGGGAACACTGTGTTCTGCCTTTTTCCAATCCAAAAATTCGATATTGAATTTTTTTATCTGTCGCTCTTCTATTGGCCACATGTGTCCGGGTAGCCGATATCTCGCGTGTTTGGCCGAAAGTATTTGCTATGACTCCATGTAGGTATTTTAATGCGCTGTCCCCCAGGATAACGTTACCATCCCCGTCCTGTATCTGAGTCTGCACCTCTTTAGTCGTCGTTCCCAATGCTTTTAAATGATTCCAGAATTTTTGGGGGGCGCTTTTATCCTTCTTACCGGTCACTGCTCAGAGGGCGCGACGAATAAGTACACCCAGCGCCGCCCCGCGGAAGCTTGAGTTAACTTCGGGTCGGTGAGAGGGAGACGACGGCCGCGCGTTCGTGGCCACCACGATACCATGCCCCCTTTACCAACACCTGCCCCTTCTGTACGGTTCCTGCCGAAGACGCCGACACCAACCACCTGCTATGGACGTGCCCTTCCCTGAGTGCAGCGAGATCCAGACACCTTCGCGGCACAGGCCTGCATCCTGGGAGACCCCTGATCTGCAACGATGGCTGTGGGGGTCCCCCACCGCTGTCTTCTGGATTTCCTCCGGGAAACGGGTGCCAACTTGTACCTCTAAGACTTTATGCCAAAGGGCATGCTATCGCAAAAAAAAAAAAAAAGGCACCTCTCGGTTTGTTTTTGCGATTCTGAAATTGTTTTTGAAAGGTGTCTCGACCTTGAAAACTGTTCTGGCAAATAGTTTCCCCGTGTCTCAAGTGCTTCTGTGCGATTTCCAGACAATTACGAGGCTGAACTACTACTGTCGGCCTCTCGTGCGCGAGACCTTACAGAGATTGTACGTTCCCGCGCGCGTGTGCGCCGTGAAAGAAATTGGCGGGACAGACATCGTTGTGAAGTCCCATTCTCAGCAAGGGAAGGTTATTTACAGCGCCAATTTAGGTTAGTTGCCAGCGTATACAACGGCGCTCCACGACAGAAGCGTGTTTGTGTTATTGTTTCCTCTGTTCGCGCAACCACACTACAGTTACTTTTTCCTCTGTTCGCGCAACCACACTACAGTTACTTTTTCGGTTGACCTTCTTCAGCTTGGTTGGTGTTGTCACTAATTAACAACGCATTCCAAACGTTATTAGCTGTTGACAAATTAAACGCAGTTCCACACAGTTCGAAATCTGCTGCGGAGCGGCGGTTGTCTTTACGAAGATTCCGTTTAGTTTCGGCTTCTATCTTGTGAGTAATGTTAGAGTCGTCTTAGCGGCTAATTATGATAGTTTGTTCAGGCCGTTCGGAATTCTCCAAAAAAGTATTTCCTCCTCCTCCCCATCCTCTGCTTAAACAATAATAACCTCAACTTTCAGAGTAATGTTCGCAAAACGCATTAAAGAATTCTCCTCCCCATCGTCTGCTTAAACAATAATAACCTCAACTTTCAGAGTACGCAAAACGCATTAAAGAAGTCTGCGCGAGTGAATGCAACCTTAAAATAATCGCCTAAAATTGATAGCTTTCCACGCTCTCGCTTGGAATGCGTGGCCGAACTATGTACATTTCAGGGAACAAAGTAGGGCAGTAAGTGGGATGCGTATTGACCTTCTTGACATTGCTTTTGGCATCACCCGCGAAGTGCTGTGAATGCATATTCTTGTGCCGCCTTTTCAATTTGGTATCCATAGAGGAAATCGGTGCCGCGAATGTCGCTAAAAAAGGCGAGGTACTGCTGATAAAACAATAGTTGCGGAAGCGGTAATACCTTGTGTTATGCAACTACTACGACGGCATGCGATTCATCGCAGCGCGTGATGTGTATGCACACTGAAAGCAAACGTTTTAGTTTTACGGCCCTTCGTGCCTGCGCTGCGCATAAACGGTAATCGTACTCATACGTCGACTCCTTCCACTGACAAAAAATGTCATGACTTTCTTACTCCCTTGACTTTTCTTACTGCTAAAATCATTTCTTGCGACGCTTATTCTCCCACGGCTGCCCGAGCGAGAAACCTGTACAGAACGATGGCAGGCTGCCTTTCGCGATTGTGGCTGTCCTTCGCGCAGCAGTAGCGGCACTGCCACTAATTCTTTCCTGCAGCCTTTTGATCCTTTCGGACACTGCAACTTGCAATTATAACTATGTTTCTTAAAAAACATCCGCCACACAACGTCGAACCGCACGCAGCGCGTGTGTTTTTACGTGCGCTGAACGGCCGGTCGCGACATCCACCGACCCGGAGTTGCGAAGCGGCGGCGAGAGGCGGCGCTGGAGTCGCGCGCAAACTGCAGTGTCCGGTGCCTATTGGCGGTGAGCGCGAACACGGGCGGCGCTGCGGAGCACGCCTCCGTGACGTCAGCTTAGGGATTCTCGCATATGTCGTCTGCTTCACTCAGGCTCGCTCTCCCTACTGTTTCTTTGCGCTCGGTCAACGTCCGATGCTTGACCGCACCAGAATGGGCGTGTGGGTAACATTTTATCATAATAATAGGCTTAAAGTGTGAGCTAAAGTATAGTTTTAGATACCGCTACGGAAGAAACATTGCCGGCGTCGCCCCCTTCCTTGCGAAGCCGGTCCTGTGCGTAGTGCGACGACTCGGAGCTAGGCGTCAGCTTCTGTATTAAGCAATTTTTCGAAATGGAACAGTCAGCTGCAATAATAACCGACAGCAGCGAAAATGAAAGACCAAAACAAATTTTGGCCTTCAGGGCTATCGGCTTTGGCAGAAGGCATTATGATTCCCGGTAATCATATGTATGGTAAAACAGTTTTTGCGACCTTGCCGAACGCTCGAAAGTATCACATCACATTGTATCACATCACTTTACTTTGTCATGACATGAAAGTTTGCCGACCTGCACTATAGGCTGCAAAAACTATAGGTTGAGTTACAAATAACCCACTGTGTGTATAGGCGCGCGCTGGTTTTGTACGAGGCTTCTTACCAGTAGGAGGTTCATTGAGCAAAACGAGTCCCGTCTACGTTAAAGATACAATAACACTGTTTGTTCAGACCTGGAGGGATATTTCGGTACATTTTCCACAGCCATATCCTCTCGATATTCGGATATGCGTTATAGGAAAACTGCACTCAAGAGGAGGAGGAGGATAAAGCTTTATCTAACAATGAAATTAAGTTGGTTAGTGGGCCGGATCCTCAGTCAAGGACAAGAGAGTAAAAGCAATTTTCTTTAATTCTTAGAACGCCATCCCGAGTCGAATAGGATTTGTTCTTTGCGCCTGGAATGTTTGGAAAACAATAAAAGACCTGCCTAGAAATATTCCATCGGTTTCTATTCTTGTGTTATTGCAGGTATACTATTTTGCGTTAGTTAGCGAGTGTAATAATGCCTTCAACACCGTAATCATGTCATCATTTCGGGTTGAGAGTCAGTTCGTTATGATAACAATGGTTACGATAGAATTCGGGGCACAAAAGCCGCCTTCGAGTAATGTGGACACGTTGTTTGGGGCGCGATCACCGCTGGCGCAGCTTGGTATTCCATTGCAAAGACCGTTCAAAGCGCAAAACGTAAACGAGGGACGACGAGAGGGCACAGGGACACAAACCCTCCTCATTGTATTTCACGTGAATAAACAAAGCACGCTGCGGATATGCACATTCTTGCACGCAGCCGTAGTGAAAGCCAATTTGTGAAAAAGGGAATGTATGCCATACAACCTAAGCAAATATCCACAGTATCTTTGTGAGACTCCCAAACACCCCCCAAACCTCCTAATCAGACGTTTGGGATGGTGCAGAAAAACTAATGCGTCGTGCACAAAAAAATAACAAGATACATTCATCTGATACAAGAAAACAACAAAAGAAATATAAGACATCCGTTTTATTTCCTGCTGTACGTGCGATGCGCGTGTAGGGGCCCGCGCTGCTTGGTACGCAGCATTAGACTGTTGGGTCTTCATAAGAGCACCTCAAAAATTCTGCAGGGAAGCCTTCACATTTTGAATACTTATCGAGGAGCTCTGAGCGTTGATCCTCGCGAATAAGCTAGAAAGGACGAGTTACACGCGATCTTCTGACCGATGCTCTGAAGAAAGTTGTTCTCTATCTCCTCGTGTGTTGCAAACTTGTGGGGGATACAGTTTCAAATTATTCAGATGCGTCAGAAGCTGGCAAAATAACTGAAGCACTAGAAATGCGCTTTTTAATGCACTACAGCAACAAAGCGGGAGATTTCTAGCACATATACTGCTGCCCCTCACAAGCGGAGTGTAGCAGACGACAGCGGCGCGAGTCCCTAAGCTGACGTCAGAGCCAGGGGGCGCCACTCAAACATCTCACCGCCAATAGCGATCACAGGCATCTCATATTATCATCTCACACGGGGAGCGAATCTAGCGTGAAATAAACACTCTTCACGGCAGCCGTGTCAGCAGTCGTAGCCCGCGCTCCTCCCCCTGGCTAAAACCGAACAAGGGCAGAGCGACGCACGCTTTACGGATTACCAAAGGCGGCTCGAGGCGAACGCGGGCGGATCGGTCAGCCAACCACTCGCAGTAAGTTGTAGCGGTGCCGAAATAGGGCGGGCCGCCACCGCACGTGCAATACGGGCCGCTTTGAGAAGTCAAGGTACTAACAAGGCGCACAGCATGGTCACGGCGATGGCCAGGGTGTGGAACGAGCTTCGGAAGGCGCTTTCTAAAAGGCTGGGCAAGCGGGGACGGGGGCGACCGCTAAGTTCAACATAAAGTTCACCACGGCTGCCAGATCAACAGAAGCTCATCTAGACTTTCACCTTCGCATTCCCAAAAAATAACTTAAGTGCCCCGATGAATGTTTTTCGAAATTGACACCCAGTAATTCTTCAGTGATCTACCTATCCAGGAACTAAGCGCACAACTCGTCCACAGGATAATCGACATCGTTGCGGAAAACGAACCAGAAACTCAGCGGAAGAGGGCAGAAACGAATTTATTCTACAGTAGAGAACGCAAGCCCTACATGCTGGTCATGGGTAATTCCTATTTGACGTTTTCTTTTCTTCCTGTGTTTGCTAGCATTATAGTGGATGGCGCGGGGTCGCTTCTTTCTAACCTACAAAACGTGTCACCAATGGCGTACAGTTGTGACATTCTCGTTGAGATCTGCGCTGGATTAGTTCCACTGCTGAAAATGGGAAGCCACTAGGTGCGCTGCATGCAGCGATTTCTCTCAGTGATGGTGTCCGGCGGTGTCGTTCGCGCTGCGGTCCGCGACCTCCTTCGTCTGGGCACGGCTGCTGAGTCGAAGGATGTAGAGGAGGATGAAAGACACGGCCGCCAGGGCGACCAGCAAGACGACGACGCGCGACGGCCTCCCGGCCAGCCCGGAGCGCTGCCGGTCACCGTTGTCGGCAGCAGCAACAGGCGTGGTGTTCGCCGTGTCAGCCGCAGAGCCATCTGCGCACAAGCGATCGAAAAGGAAGCATCTAGCAGGCAGTGGGAAAATATCACGGATCGAAGATCTGGGGCTGAATCCCCAGTGTTGTCCATTCCACGTCAGTTTCAAAGTGTCCACTTGGAGCGGGCCCTGATTGGCTGAAAGCAGGCGACCGGATGTGACGCAGAACGAGCAAGGCAATATGCTGTAGAAGGATGGCAAGTCTAGTAGGTTCATAGTGACCACATCGAAAAAGCAGCGGAAAAGGGACGGGACAAAAGACGAATGGACGATGACACAGCGCTGAACTCTCAAGTGAATTTTATTAGAAAAAAACACACACACATATATATATATATTATATATATATATATATATATATATATATATATATATATATATATACTCCATATGAAGAGCCACGTGGCTTCATATCTTGTCATCCGCGTTTACATCACAATTAAAGCGTGCCAAATACCTCGCAATGCGCACCGCGACCAGACAGACCAGACAGTAAGACAGGCGTTATCACCTCGACAAGCGAGATTACAACACTGACAAAATGCACGTGCCAAGGGCCGCACTAATGCGCACAGCGACCAGTCAGCAACACAAATTCACCATCAGCTAACGACACTGAAGGAACGCTGACGCACTTGTCTCCATTTTTACTAATGTGATACGCTTCTGTGATTTCCCGTACACGTTGATCCTTGTGTTCAGCAATAACCGCAGCGTCCTGAAAGACAGGGACACACCCACACTTCGCACAACGCTGAGCAACATGGAACACTTGTCGCCTTGCAACGTGCGCTTGTGTTCCAAGAGTCGCAGGTTTAGGCAGCGGCCCGTTTGCCCGATGTACACTTTTCGGTAGCACGAAAACGAATCGACGTACCTAAACACCAAGGAAATCATCGACGTACCTAAACACCTTGGTGCTTAGGTACGTCGATGATTTCCTTATTGTTATCCAACCGTGTCACGTTGTTAGTAGGGTGCCTGATGTCCTGAAGGTTTTCAAAGAGTGCGGCCAAGGGCTTAAGTTCACGTTTGAACTGCCAAAAGAAAACCAAATCCAGTCTCTGGATGTTAAGCATGATACTTGAGGCTAATCATGCATGCTGGAGGATAGCCCTAGGTCACAAAAGCTTGTACTGAACTTTAACTCTGGGCACTCTAAAATTGTAAAGGCAGGCATAGCTGCCTCCTATCTCCGCAGCGTTTTTGCAAAGTCCTGTGCGCGTAAGTATCATAACAGTTTTAGTGCGCAAATGCAAAGGTCGAGGCCGCAAGATGCAAGTTTTGCGTCTTGCGGTAGGAAAAGTTCAAAAATGAATGGAATGTGGGTCTCTGACGCTAGAAAACCGTCAGCTGAAATTCAAAAAAGAAAAACTTCTATGTTCTCGATGTACACAGAAGATTGCCTCATGGATTAAAAAATGTAGCGGGAAGGTACGGAGTAAACGTATTGTTCTCTGCGCCAAACAAATCAAGTCGAGTGAGCAACACCGTTGACAAGAAGATATCAGGAGCCGCCAAGCATACACGCTGCGAGGTCAAACGCGTGTCGCCATTTGTTCCTTGCAGCGTGCCAGCACTGCCAGTAGTGTACTTGATACCGTTTTCGTGCCACCGAAACGTGTATATAGGGCCCACGGGCCGCTGCCTAAACCTGCGACTCTTGGAGCACAAGCGCACGTTGCTAAGCGACAAGTGTTCCCATGTTGCTCAGCATTGTGCGAAGTGTGGGTGCGTCCCTGTCTTTCAGAACGCTGTGGTAATTGCTGAACACAAGGATCAACGTGTACGGGAAATCACAGAAGCGTATCCCATTAGTAAAAATGGAGACAAGTGCGTCGGCGTTCCGTCAGTGTCGTTAGCTGATAGTGAATTTGTGTTGTGGACTGGTCGCTGTGCGTATTAGTGCGGTCCTTGGCGCGTGCATTTTGTCATTGTTGTAATCGCGTTTTCCAAGGTGATAGCGCCTGTCTTACTGTCGGGTCGCGGTGCGCATTGCGAGGTATTTGCCACGTGCTGTCTAACAATACTGTACTTGTGATGTAAACGCGCATGACAAGACATGAAGCCACGTGGCTCTTCATATGGAGTATATATATGTGCGTGTTTTTTCTAATAACATTCAGTTGAGAGCTCAGCGCTGTGTGGCCGTTCATTCATCTTTTGTCCCGTCCCTTTTGCGCTGCTTGTTCGATATGGTCCCAAGGAAATACCATTGGTCAGAGGTTTCGCAAGTGCGATGGCGTCATGACTGAATGGACGCGAAATGGACACTTTTGAAGCAAGCAAAACTCCGAATTTCGCGACAACAGCTTCACAGACCTGGGGCGGGATTCGATTCGTGCCCGTTTCAAAAAATTAGCAGTGGCTTAGCTCGGCTATGCAAGGATATACGTAGCGTGAGCAAAGGTTCAGCTGGTTATTAGGTTTCCTGGTTGTCAAGGATTAGCTGATTATCATGCTTACTGCTGCTAAATCGATTTCCAGTTCAGTCCAGTCTAGTACAGTCCAGTCACTGCTCCTCACGCGTACGCAGCATGGCTCTTCAGGAGCCATGCGAAACGGCTATCAAGCGGCTTCGGCGCAGCGTCAGACCTGGCTACTGCGCAACGGAGGCGCACAGCTGGGCAGCGCCGGCGCCAGTGCGTCTGCCGCGGCTATAACGCCACTCCTCTGGAATGCGCAGACCGGCGTTTGTGCAGACCGGCGTTTGTGCAGACCCAATTCTCTATTCCAATCGAATTGGGTTTCCAAACCAATCCTATTTATACTAATCCAAAGCCGATCCAATCCAATGCTCCTCGCGCTTGCGCAGGACGGCCCTTCAAGGTCCTCGCGAAACTGCTCAACCTCAGCCAGTGTAGCTCACGCTACAAAATGTCCATTTCGAGTCCATTTCAGTCGTTACGTGCGTTTGCAAGGCCTCTTACCAGTGAACGTGCACATTGGTGTGCCCTTCACTGCACACTCGAGCCTGCAGTCGAGGGGATCGCCTTGAAAGCGGTTTTGGCATGTACAGGTGCTTCGGTATCCTCCGCTCATCCGGGTCGCGGAGTGGTGACCTGGGGCCCAATTCTATAAAACGTGAGGCCGTCGTTTCTAAACGACGCGGTATCGGCTTGAAATTTGCGCATGTTCTCTTTGGCTGGTGCGCCGCTTTGAGGTGTCGGGAAGCGAGAATGGCCCTGCAGGAAAGCACTGGGGCAAAGGCGCAAAGTGACAA
>JABSTR010002674.1:0-46692 GCA_013339765.2 Haemaphysalis longicornis
AATAACGATTTCATCATGATGACCATCATCCCAAGCGGTAATGGGCCGGGCAGCCAGTCTATCTACTGGGAATAAGTTTGCGAGTTGTGTTTATGGAACTACCGACTGCAATCCCTGAAGGAGACACCCGGTATTTGTGAGCTCGGGCTGTGGAATGAGCCTCCTCGTTTCCTTCCAAGGATGAATGAGTTGGTGTCCTTATGAAAAAAAGTCTAGTAGATGTAGATGCGAGCTTAGGATATTTGTTGCCGTTGGTGAAACGCGTCTAATTTGGGAGTTTGAGTCGCAGTCTCGGAGTCTGATAGGACGGTTACATGTTGTTTGCCCGGAGTGGCAGCAAGGGCCATGGCTGATGTTTCGGCAGTGCGGATATCCTTCGTAGGTATGGAAGCAGAGGTTAACTTCAGTTCCTGGTTATAACTACGCTGAGGGCATGGGTTTATCGACTGGACATACGGCTGCATCTACATACGAAACCCAAGCGTTTCTAGTATGCAGTTTGCAGAGCTGTAAATCGTGCCTTGACTCGTGCTTTGTGGATGGGACGCATGTTTTGTGAAACAGTGGCGACAGTGATGTGCTCTATAACATGTCGATGAAGTTATTTAGCGCTATTATCTCTTAACACTTCATAAACCCGTCGTCAAAGGGTGTTTATCTTAGTCTAGGTGGGTTTTATGTGTTATAATGGACTTTTTTTCTTGGTTTTAACCGAATACATTCAAATGTTGTACAGGCATGTAATTTCAACAATTTATCTGGATAGGAATGGCAAGTAAACCGAGAAAAACTAATTGTAATTTTTTGAATTAAGACATTGGGATAATACGTTTTCCTTTGTTACTTTGGAGAGCTAGATACGTTTTTTCCTATGCTATTGTGCTTGTTTTACAGCTTGCAACAATTCATTGATGTCCGGTTCCTTGAGAAAACATCGGCTATTTGTGATACGTTTGAAGAGATGTAGGGCTTTACGAATAGTGGTTTGAAGGTCTTGAAGCGTTGCCATTTCCACTCAGTTTTTCTGTGGCGTACGTCCCAGTAGGCGCAGAGTTTACCTTGGTGAGGAAAACATCGCAAGTAGATGTTGGTTATGGATTCAATTGTTTAGTCACCCAGGATAATTTGTTACCTGTCACCTTCTGGGCTGTGCAAGCCAAACGTTCCTCCAAACTAAGATTTATCTAACGCTCAGTGGCTGCATTATTTCTCTGACCACTCGAAGGAATTTTGGGCTAGGTGCCACATGTGTGTGCGCTACCCTACGACTCTGTTCCGCCTCAGCTCTACCATTGTGAATTCCTAACAAGCGGACGTTATCGGCGCTGGGAAAACGGGAGAGTGCGGAACCATTCTGCCTTTCTGCCCGTGTGTGTCATTAACTTCCTTGGTACCGTTTTTATCACGAAATATGTAGCTTCCGCAAGGACATTGAAGATAGTTTCTTGAGAAAACCCTAAATTGGTATGATACGCTTCAAAATGTCTTCTCTATGTCAATTATCATGTTTAGAAATCCACCTAAAACGAGAATATTTCACTGTAAGCGTTCTGGAAATGTTAATTTTATGCTGGGTACCATCACAGTAGCTGCATTCGCAGCGATTATTAGTGCAAATATATGAAAATCATTCCTAGAAAGGGATGTTTAAAAATAATGACCCTTTCAGTGTTTTTTTTTATTCCGTGGGGAAGGCTGCAAACATGAGTAGAAGTTATGTGAGTCTGAACTCTGCTCAGAATATTTTAAAAGAATTGCGGGCCTTTCATGATCTCAATAAATTTAGCAGTACACGTTTCAAGTAATATTGGTGTGTTTGATGCAGCCAACCCACTAATGCAATCAGGTCGTCCGAACATTGCCGGCTGGCCGAGTAACTTTGATTACCAGAGATCTTTAACGTGCGCCGAAATCACAACGCATGGACAAGATCAGTTTTCCCGTAAATAAAAAAAAATTGTCCTGGGTGCGGCGATCACGCTTAAGGCTTCCGGAAGTGTGACATTTCAATTGCTCAGCTTTGCTGTCTGCTCGTGCTACCAGCTGCAACCTATCATAGCGACACTGTTGCACATTCTTTTTCTCATGCTACACAAAGAAAGCGTTGATAGCGTTGGGTCTCATCGGAAAGACAAAGTGAGTGAGAGGTTACGAATTCAAAAAATGGGTGTGTTGAACGCCCCGAAGATGCCCTGTGTATGCGGCGCTTCATGGCGGAAAGCTTTAGAAATATTTGCAACTTGCGGATCTCAAACGTGACCCCAAAGCTTGACACATAGGAGTCTTCGGATTCGGCCTTCATGTGAAAAGGAGCCTTTACGACCGAAATAGAACTCGCATCGTTGGGTTCAGCAACACAACGCCTTACCCGTTGATGGTACGGGGTTGTGATGATGCGTGAAATAGAAACGCCCCTAATAGCCTTCACGCCGAAATACCAATGACAAATGATCTAAACCTCTCTTCATGAACCATAACAGTTATTTTTTAACAGCAGAGCTTTTTAAACTCTTGGTCGGGACACCCATAAACCGAACAAATACCAAGAAAATACCGAGAGCACACGAGCATGTGTGTTGTGGCCCCAGCCAGGCGCGTAAGGCATGGGCGTGGGTATGCGCCACGTTAGCGGCTTGCAAAAAGAAAACAAAAATACTGAGCGCACATGGCAGTCAGTGTTCGAGCAAACAGCGCCGCTAAAAAACTACTGTCATCTGCTCCTGACGTCAATCGCTCCGCGTTGATGAGGACAACAACCCGGGATCATTGAACTCGCATACTTTCTTTAATAGTTTGTTTATTATTCTGCGGAACAGCGCGAGCGGGAGTTCTGTTTTTTTTTACCACAGAGCTGTCTAGGCCGACGCAAAGCCGTCCGCCGAAGATAGAAACCCCCAGCGTACGTCAGCGCGTGCCTCGCGGCAATTGGTGGTGAGCTCGACAACAGGCGGCGCTGCGGAGCGTACCTCCGTGACGTCGGCCTATGGATTCTCGCATTTGTCGTCTTCTTCACTGGGGCTCGCTCTCCCTGCTATTTTTCTGCGCACGTTTAATTCTGATGCTTGTCCGCGCCAGATTTTGCGTGGGACGTGACTTTTAAATGCAGAGGCATTTCAGTAACTCACGATGTCACCCGCGTTGGCGTCCGTAGTCCGCGTCCGCATCGCTCCCCCCCCTACACTATATAAATACTTGCCGGCGCCAGGTTTCGATCCTACGACTCTGCGGGCGGAACGCAAGGTTGCACGGTACTCTACCAACTGAGCCACAAAGCCGACACAGAACGGAAGGTTACGAACGTGCCTTATATCCTTGAACTCATTCAACCGTCGGCCAGAGGTGTGCCATCTCTCCCCGCGTCCTCCTCGCCTTCTCTCTGCTCGCAACGCCCTCTCTCGCCGCGTTCGGTTCGGGGCGCACAAACAGGTGGGGACGTGCGCAACACCCTCTCTCGCCGCGTTAGGTTCGCGCGCAAGAACAGGTGGGGCGCTCGCATCGCGCTCTCTCGCCGCGGTCGGTTCGCGCTTAAACCACATATGTCGTTCCCGCGCGCTGCGGTCGCTAACATCTGTGGCGTGATCGTGACGTCAGCATCACGCGTTCGCGTGGTGGCGATTTCGGCGCTAAACACTCTCTCGCGAGGGGCATTGGATTGGATTCGATTGGATTGGCTTGGATTGGTTGGATTGGATGGATTGGATTTTAATTTAAAGTGGATTGTATTGGATTGTGTTGCGTCGTAGCCGCTCCACGTTGCGTCATAGCCGCGGCAGGGGGTTCACGGCACGTTTCACCATCGACTTCATCGACAATGTCTACGCTGGAAGACAACAATTACAACAACAACAACCAATACGTAATCCATACGACTTGCAGGCGCGCCCCGCCCCCCCCCCCCGCAGAAATGCTCTGCATTTGATCGTGCCCCTCGCGAGGGGGATGTTTCTTCTTTTTTGTTATAATAATAATAGACTTACAATAGCGTACACTAGCTCAACGTGTGATTTAAAGTATAGCTTTGGGTACACCGCTGCTGAAGAAACACTGCCGGCATCACCCCATTCATTGCGAAGCCGGTCCTGCACGGAGCGCGAAGAATCGGAGATAGGCGTCACTTTCTGTATTAAGCAATCTTTCGAACAAAAGGAACAGCCAGTTACTAATAACCGACAACAGCGAAAATGCGAGGCCAAAACAAATTCCCGGCACTCGGGGCTGTCGGCTTTTGCAGAGAAAGCATCGTGATACTGGTAATCGTACGCAAAGTAAAGCAGTTTTTGCAACCTTGCCGCGACGCTCTCGAACGTATGTATCACATCACTTTACGTTGTCATGACATGAAAGTATGCCGACATCCACTATAGGCCGCTTAAAGGGACACTGAAGTGATATGTAAACATTGCGGGATTCCTAGCGCAAATTGTAGTCCGGAGTCCCAAGGCCATGTTTCGACCACTTAGACGCGTTTACGCGATTTTATTTAGTAGAAAAACTAATTCGAAAATGCTGTCCTCCTCTCTTTACGCTCGCCCATTTTCTGTGGCGCAGTTTCGTGTGACGTCAGGAAGGGGGGTGAAGCTGGCAATTGGTTGCGGCGACTAACTGCACGGCTCCCCGGCTCCCCGGCCAACAGAGTAAGTCGGCCCAGCGTTTCGTCCGCCGGCCGCCGCCGGTCTTCGTTCGCAGTCCAGAGGAGGTTAAAAAAAATTGCTTTGTCGCAATTCGTTGCTTAGTTGAAACGACCGCCAGGAACACGTTTGTGAATGTAAGAATGCCTTTCTTTTACTTGGTTTGTTTGTACACTGTATCTAGCTCCAAGTCAAGGTCGCTTCACACAAGGCCTGCACAAGCGCACATGTGACGCTGCGCTCACTGGTAGGCCAGTAGAAAAATATAAGGCCTCTTGAAGGCGGGGGGAGGAAGAGTCAGCGGAGGTACTAAGGAAATAAAATCAAACTGATATTTTTTACCGTACAGCGTAAAACTAGGGGGCGGGAAGCACTTTTTGCGCTGGGCGAACAAGCACAGCGGTCAGAGCAGCACGACTACGCATCTGCGAACGCTTTTCCGTCTACGAATGCAATTGCTAGACGAGTGAGACGTGATACTGTGAAACCTAGGGCGACGCGTACTGCACGAGCGCCAGTACAAACAAATAGTCACCCTAGCTGCTGGAAATTGAAATTCCAAAACTAAAGAAAAGTGTACACGGGTTGTACAATATATACCCTATATTAGCCAGGCTTTCGCATCCCGCGCCGTGGCTCAGTTGTCTGAGGCGCTAGTATGTCACCGCAAGTGTTTTGTGCAAGCACGAGTTTCAATCTCGCGGGTACGTGCTTTTTTTTTGTAATTTATTTTTTAGTTTTCCGCCGGATGTTTTCTATATTGAGTTCAACCTTTTTTTGGGCCGCAACGTCCATGGCTACCACAAACTAGTTCACAAAACGCGCGCAGGCTGGCACTGGCGCGCATGCGAGTTCTCGTTGGCGTGCTGTTGCCATAAGCACCGACTGGGTGCGGGCAGTGGGCACATGCCAGAATCCAGAATGAACAGGACCCTTGGCCTGGTGCGAACACGCTTTTTACGATACAGGCATGAGGGAGGCAAGCTCCAAATATGGGGGAAAAGCGCACGACATTTGGGCGTCTGGGGTTACGCGGAGGGCGTTCATGCACTGCGTAGGTCTGGCTAGTGAATGCTACGACTACAAGCCGTCCTGGGAGGCTTATCTTGTGCATTTTACAGCCGACAACATGGCAGAAGCGCGGTACGATGATTACTGAGATATTGAGAATGCCATCCCAACAACGCCATGGTTGTGTGTTTACAAAGCCCGAAACCGAAACTGTTTGATTGCTAACCTTGGCATCGTCCAATCATGGTGCGGCTCCTCCTAACGTCACAGCTTAGTTGGTGCGGCCGCCGCAAACCGCGCATGGTAGTTTTTCTTCTTTCGCGCTTGTAAAATAATTACCGAATTGTCAACCGGAGAAACGATGAAAAGTGTGCTAATTTGAGCCAGTCTACGCAGTGCAAGCAAAAAACGGGAGCTTGACAAATTCACTTCAGTGTCCCTTTAACTGTAGGTGAGTTCCAATAAAACTAACCTACTGGTGTATAGGCACGTGCTGGCATACCAAACTTCTTAGCAGTATGAAAGTTTATTGAGCAAAAGAAGTCACGTCTATGGCAAAAATACCGTGATACTATGTTCGTTAAGCCCTGGGGAGATATTTCGGTAGATTTCCCACGTTCATATTTTCTCATTTTCAGATTGCGGTATAGTAAAACAGCGCTCAAAGAGGAGGATTCAGGAGGAAAAGGAGGAAAACTTTTTTTAACCATAAAATCGAGCTGATTAGTGGGCCGGGTCCTCAGTGCAGTACCCGCCCAGTAATAAGAGTAATTTTCTTCAATTCAGAGAACGCCATTCCGAGCAGACCAAGATTTGCTCTGTACGCTTGGAAGGATTGGAAAACAGTAAAGAGCTGCTTGGAAATATTCGCGGGTTTCAATTGCGGTTATACTGAAAACCGGCACGTCCACTATTTATTTATTTAGTTACCGTGTATATCAAGCCTTCAACACCGTAATCATGTCATAACCGTTGAAATTGAGAGTCAGTGTTATGATAACGATGGTTCAATAGAAATTTGGAGCACAAAAGCCGCCTTCGAGTACTCTGGACTACGTTGTCTGATGCCGATCGTGGTGGCGTACACAAACCTTCTCACTGGTTTTTGCGTGTGAATAAACAAAGCACGCTGAGGATAAGCCCCCCTTCTTCACAGCCATAAAAGCCACTTTGGGAAGAAAGGAATCTATGCCATACAGCCCGAAGAAAATATCCAAACTATCTTTGTGAGCCTCCCAAACATCCCCGAATCTCCTAGTAAGGCGTTTGTGACCGTGCAAAGAAGTTAATGCATTGGCACAGAAAAAAAAAAAACATTCATCTGATACAAGTCACAACCAGAAAAGAAATAGAAGACAGCCGCTTATTTCCTACTGTGCGATGGCGTGTAGGGGCCCGGCTTGGTGCGTAGTTTTAGACTGTTGAGTCTTCATAAGAGTATTTAAAAAATACCGTAGGGAAGCCTACGCATTTTGAATTCTTATCGATGATTTCTGAGCACTGAACCTCGCAAATAAGCTATAATGATGAGTTACAGACAATTTTCCGACCGATGCTTTGAAGAAGGTTGTTCTCTGTCTCTTCTTGTGTGTTGCAAACTTGTGTGGGATACAGCCTGAAATTATTTAGAGGTGTCAGAAGCTGGAAAAATAGCTGAATCACTGGAAATGCAGTTTTATGCACTAATTATGAAAGCGGGTGATTTCTAGCACAGGCACTGCTGCACTCCCAAGTGGAGTGTAGCAGACGACAGCGGCGCGAGTCCCTAAGCTGACGTCGAAGACAGGGGGTGCCACTCAAACATCTCACCGCCAATAGCTTGGCGTCCCCTGCGAGAAGCGCCGTGCACGGCCTTTACGCAGTGGCTTTAGCAAGAAAGAAAACACTTAGCAAACGTGAGTGCTCGCCTCGCGGCAATCGCCCGGCGTAGTCCAGGCTTGCGCCACATAAGGTCTCCCGCCTTCGTCGTCCCCGTCGGGTAGCGACCGGCGCACCACAGGTCGGTCGGGCTGAGTACGATGAAAACGAATCTGCCATGTCAAGTCTTAACAGTCTACACTCGGAGACAACCAACGGAAGAGCTGAAGAAGAAGTAGAGGTGAGCACGCCGATGATGTTGGCCGAAGCGAGGACACGCTACACGAGGATTTGCTCTACCTGGCTTTGCGTCTGCGGAAGACGACGAATAAAGGGGTGACTGCGGTTGTTCCTGAATAAAACACTATGCATACGTAATTAGTGTTTTCTCTACGGTGCCACCGAAGAGGGTTTTGCACTCCTGTGGTCCGGTTGCTTTCCCTCTCTCCTGGGATCCGCTGCCAGTGTGGTGATAAGCTAGGTCGACCACCAGCTCTGGTACTTCTCTGGCGTGGGACCACTAGTGTAAGCTGCGCCAAATTTTTAGGGGCGAAGCTCCTAAAGCTGTGGGTCTGTCTATCCCTTGTGTCTCGTGGTACGTGACCGCCTAGTTCGATGACTCACTCGCAGGTGGCGCTACGTGACCGCCTAGTTCGATGACTCACTCGCAGGTGGCGCTACGGGATCGCCTAGTTCGATGCCTCACTCGCAGGTGGCACTGGTGTGAGTGACGTCATGAAGACGTCACTCGCACGTGACTGACACTATAAAAGGCAATCGTTGTTGACGGGCTTCCTCTTTCGCAACGAGTCACCGGATGGAGAAGGTGGTTGTTGACAAGGCTGCGGAGCGGAGGGCGCGCACGGCGGGGGCAGCGCGCGCTCGCCGACAGGATCCCGCCGTGCGCGAAAGAGAGGCCGAAGCATCTCGTCTAGAAAGTCGCGCTTAAACCGCGCGTCGGCAGCTTCGGGGTGAGCTCGCTTGATGCGTTTTTGCAGCCGCCTCGCGAGCTCTCACTGCATCGGGGTTTGCCGCCGATACGAGCGCTTGCTTGCAGCCTCACGGACCCTACAACAACAACAACAAACGAACAAGAACAAAACAAAGAACAAAATAAAAGTTGATTTGTACAAGGTACGCACACAGTCTTACGTCTTTCTTAATGATGTAATAGGCGAACTTTCACGGGAGAGTTACGGTTACCGATGATCTCCCCCTCTCGAGCTTCGCCCAACTTATCATCATTCATTCCGTGAATATGGCGTGATTTTTTTTGTACTTGGTTTCATCTATCACGTGGTGGATGCTTTCTGCGCCATTTGGAGCCACTCGTTTTAGGTGCCGAGTACATTAGCACCGCACAATATCAGTCCACGTCTGTGCACATAGTATTTACAATCGCAAAAAATCACAAAGCCACTGGCAGTATTCGTGCCTGTGTCTGGTAGACCAGACAGAGTTAGTGTGAGTCGTGTACGACCGTTGGGCTACGACCGTGCGTTAGTTCCCGAGACCCAAACAACTTTCTCCCTCGAATGTAACGGGTGCGGAGTAACTAGGACCTCCCAACCACCATCAAGCGAAAATCGAGCGAAATTTGATTTGAGCCGTGAGTTTCACTTTCATTTAGGGAATAATGAAGGTGCAACTCACGGCTCAAATCTAATGACAGTCGGGGCAAATCGGATGTAACTCAGGGCGCAATTTGGATGTCATTTCCAGTCTCCGTACTCCGCACCCTCGCCATCATAGACGGAGTGGTGATGCTGCCAATGTTTACTCCCGCGGCCACGTTTTTTCGCTTAGCATTGTAAAAACCAACCCAACGAGTAGTTTTCAGTAAACGAACCCAGGGACTGCTGGTTAAATACATGTAATTTGCGTCGATAGTACTTGCAGATATTTTGCCATAAATACCGGGACATGTATGACTATTGCCCATAGTGTCACGAGTTTCGAGCGGTTCTGCTGATACAAACTTCTTGTTTACGTATCGTTTTGAGGTGGTAAGGCACAATATATTTCTTTTTCAAAATTCACAATAAAGAGTACTATTTGTTTGCTGAAAAGGCATGGTTTTTTTTTCAGATTGACCAACCTTTCAAGTTTCAGAAAAGGGTTATTATGAATTTTTAAACAAATTCTTTTCTAAAAAGAGAGAGTTTTAGTACAGCGTTTGTTGCCTTTGCGTACGCTAAACGCTAAATTTTTGCGTCCCGCTACGTAAAAACCGCGAGCGGAGTTTTAGTAGAGCGTCTCATCAGTTTTGCGTAGCGGCACGCTAATGCATACGGCACCATCTGTGTAATGTTTTGCGAAATGACTCGCCGGCTGATCTGCGAGCGGAGTGCCGGTGTGCTTGGAGATTTTACGACTATCCAAACAATTGTAAACAAACTCTTTACCGTTAGTATTAAATGCAACACGGCCACAGCACGGCATGAATATTCTCTTACCTGAGTAAGTTCCATAAAGACACCGTTGAAGTCCCGCGGAACTTCTTTCGTGCAATCGCACAAAACGCTGTGAACCGAATGCCCTGGTTTGACGGATACATTTTATTCAACTTCAAAACCATCCAGACAGGCGTTTCGAACGAACACAACTTCACGACATGCGCTGCAAGTCTCAACTGCAATCGACCGGCGATCGGTTGCCTCCTCCTGCCCGTCGTAAATCCGGCACTCACCTCGCGCGCGGTTTGCGTGGTTGAACATCAAGTCACTTAACTCTGGCGCTCAAGCCGAGAGGGCTTTTAGCCACGCACACTGTACATACCCGATGCGAGGTTGAGTCGAACATCGTTCGAGAAAGATAATCCAGAGCATGGGAAGCACTGTCAACCCACAGAAACACAACGTTGCATTTCATCGCGAACACGCCCACAACACACACACACAAACACTGCTTCGGTCGCTGGCCTGGCTACAAAGCTTCGTTCGGGCAGTCAGCGATGTCACGACGATACGGAGCTGCGCGAGGGGCGATGTGCTAAGCACTCGACGTATTTAAAAACACAGGGGCAAAGAACTTGGTTCATCGGGAGCAAATTACTGTCGACAGAAAAGCGGAATCGTGGATGCTTGCCGGGCTACTTGCCGCCATGTTGGAAACGCAAGCGGCCTCACGTACGCACGCTATTTCGCTGAAATAGCGTCCGTCCGCTAAACGAAGCGGCGGCTTAACGTACAGCGCATACGCAGTGAGAATGACGGAAAGAAATAGCGTTCGCTAACTGTTTGCGTATGGTTCCGTACGTTATTCTAATACTCTCTAATACGTCAACATTGCTTGTCACGCCAGCAATTATAACTGTATGAGGAATTAGACTATACAAGATACTGTCGCATTTAACCAGATAACCGTATGACGGGCGCTGTGAACTAGGATGAATGTAATAAAATAAATATTATTAGAGTAATAATCGAAAATCTCTATAATGATATAGAATTGCGGCTTATGACCACAGTTTTTTTAAATGATAAACTAAAATACAAATGTTTCATAGATTTTCTTTATGGTGAGTCATTGCAGAGAATTTTATGTAGATCTACTCAGCAAAGTTTTATTTCAAACCACGCAAATTGTTGCAAAATCTAATCTCGCAACAAAAATAAATACAGGTTTGAAACCGTGTTAAAGACAGGAAAACAACACATAGAAGCCTAAAATTTACGAAGAATAAAGATTGGCCTCTTCCATACGAATACCTTATGCAGACAAGTTTGTTTGTTGAATACAAATGTTAGACTTTTCTGGAATTGATGCGGTTTGATTTCAGGTTGGCAATAGGAGGTCAATGGCTAAAACACCAGGTGTAACTACCAAGAAAATCGTGGTAAGAAAGTAATTTTTAACATACAAATACCTAAAAAGTACAAAGCAAAATATATATTTTAGTTTACTCCTTGAAAGAAATGCAAGTCAGTCTGATCAATGCGAACTACTTTTATTCAGAACAGCACGTATCTAACTTGGCTTTAATAAGTTTTATAGGATCGATAAGCGTGCAGACAACAACCTCAATTAAGTTGATACCATTCCCCCCGAAATACGACTAGCAAACAGTTGCACTTGTTTTTGGAAGTAGAATGTATTTTCAAAACGAGAACTGAGTTTTGAATACATGCTGTAGCTCCGAACTACTGACTATACGAACGTAAAGTTTATTTAACCTGTTTTTGAACGCTTAGAGATAATTGAAACGCATAGAACATAAATAAATGCTGACGGATGCCCGTGAAAAAAGTTGTAAAGCGATGGCCACGCAACGTAAGGACATTTATTCAACTTGTGCCAATTCAGATTTTACAAGAGTAGTGATACATCATCGTCACCGCACGCCTGCCCCTCACCATTTCGCCAAGCATTAGACAGGTTAGCGTCCGCGTGCGCGCACAGTATACTGCCATCCCACGCGAACCCTTTCGCCGCACTCTCCACAGTTTTCTCGCTGTCGTCGCTCGCTCGGTTACAACGCCGTCGCCGTGCCCACGGCCATAGCCGTCACCATCGCTATCACCGCCGCCAAACTGCCGCAACGGCAGCCAAAGTGGTGCGCCCTAAAAATACCGGGCCATGTGAAATCTGGGGAGGGGCGAAGTAGGAGTGCATGCGAGTATTCAAAGATTGTAAGTCTCTCCTTGCCGCAAGGCGCGCGCTCACCGGGTGCCGGAAAAGCGCCAGTGGGAGGAGCGATCACGCGCTTTGTGAGGCAGAGGCGCCTTCTGCTGCGTTTACCCGGGTGTAAGTTATTAAAGGGAGGGAAAGACCCGCCGTAGGTTGTCTTCGTGTCACACGCCGCAGCAGGCTAAGAAGTATGCTAAGATGTAGCGCGAGGCGTTCATAAACGAGCGTGCTCGTGTGTTTTTTTGGTACGCGGATACGCCCATTGAGATAGAAAGCTCTAGCGCGAGCCATTGGAAAATGAGTGTCTGTACTGTGAAAATGAATGTTTTAGTACTGTGACTACATTAGACGAAATGAGAGGCCGAAAGGGCGATCCCCTAATGTTCTTCTCCCCTAATAATGTTAACAGACTAACTCTGCAGTACGAGTTGAATCTTCGGGAGAAAAACATAATTAACGACGTAACGTGGCTTTGTCGCTATAATGGTGTAGATTTACCTCAATGGAGAAAATGAACAAAACAACAGTTAAAAAATAAGAAGTACGTCTTTCGCTAGTCATGCCCTTATTAGGCTGTAATGACCCCACAGTCAAGACAAGGCATAAACAATGCGACGCATTTGTGTATCAGGGAAAATCTTAAAATACATACACATCTTAAAAATCTGCACAAATTCTCAGAACTTGCATGGGCGAAAAGCAAAAACGCCCGTGTGTACGAGATTTCGGCGCACGTTAAGATCCCCAGGTGGTCAAAATTAAGCCGGAGCCCTCCACTACGGCGCGCCTCATCGCCTGCGTTGCGTCGGCGCGTTAAACCCTACAATCAATGTCAAAAAACTTGCACGGATTGTTTAAGATGTAAAACCTTATACTGCTACTTTGTCAACAGGCTGTGTTTTCTAATGTCATAGCTTCGTACATTATTCACGTTCTGAAAGACCTGGTGGCGAACTGGCAAAGCAATCCACCCGTAACGGCGCATTACGGTTTCTCAGAAATACCGTAGCAGCTCAAAGGGCACCACTTCGGGTACCAAATCTGCTTCCAGTGCAATCTTTGTGCCTTATTTACAACGTCGTAATTTTTCTGGGAATTTCTGATTTCCCCCATTGCTTTGTCTCATTGGATTTTAGTTTTGCACGCGTGCTTCCGTCTCGCAAAGCTGTTGTGTGTGTGTTTGTAACTTTGACGTTTCAAGGCGTTTATTGGCACCAGTAACAGTTTGACTTCTTTCTTACGTGAGGAGGTTCTTAAATCTTGGCCGGCATTAAAAAAAACTAGACAAAATGAAGCAAGCGTGAACACGTAGGCCACGTTTCACGATGCAACAACAATATACCTTGAAGGCCTTACCCGCTCTGTGCTTGGCTAAGACTTGAACTAATTTAAACGGTTGGCGGGAATGTATACGTCCCACACTGACAACTTTAGGCGGCGTAAAAGTCACGTTATTTTATGTTCCAGCTTTCAAATGGCGCAAAATATTTTTCCGACATCTGCGCCATGAAATATTGCACGGGCACAGTTTCACACTACGGGTGGTTTTAAAAAAATTCAAGTGAAATAAATATTTGTTTGACTGTATAAAATCTGTAATGACTATGCATACATTAACTTCCAGTACTTTGGTCTAACGTTCACCAATTAAAAGCCATTATTTCTTTGGCGTAAGAGGAAAATGAGAGGGAAGTACAACCCTCTACACTACAAAGAACACAAGGCATTTCATCTGCCCATACTCCTCCTGTAAGCTTGTGGGTCACATGATCAAATTCAATATAAAAAGAAAAAAGTAATTTTGTAATTACAGCATTAATTGATAAAATTAATATTTTACTACTATATTAAAATAATATTATTATTTACGGTTAATATTTTGTTTCTGTCACCTTGTGTACTTTCGGGGACAGGGGAATGGTGATCCAGATTCAAAGTTTATATCTCTCAATCAAATGTTATTAGTTTGCAGAAAAAGTAGTGACAAAACCAACAATACACGGACCAGGGTCTCAGAGTCAAAAACTTGAGTGGGACCCTCGCTTCAGCTATACGATTCAACAGTAATAGGTATACGCAGCATTCGCCAGCAAGTAGTAACAAACTCGCGGACCTCTTATATAACTATTCGAATAAGCAGCTCAGTCGTATAGACCTCACAAACGCTGCCGGATAATAATTTGACGCCGAAGAGTGCGCTTGTGCTTGAAACGACTGCTCTTCGTCTGTGTTCTCCGCTGTCAATACCGCTGATACCATAATACCGCCCGATACTGCAGGTGTAACGATGTCCGGAATTGAAATCTCTCCAGGAGCAATATTTCAACTGATTAAGGATCTAAATGTTTCACCTTCAGCGGGTGACGACAATATTAAAAGTAAAGTGCTAAAGAGCATTATTTCGGTATCAAGCCAGATACTTTACTTGATCTTCACACAATCATTACAAACAGGAAACTTCCCAGGCGATAGGGAGAATTCTCAGTTCATTACAATTTTTCAATCAGGTAACCGCGCAAAGTAAGTCATCTACCAACCTATATCCTTAACCAATATCCACTTTATATACTCCAACATAGCTTCAGAGCTAATGACATAGCTCTAATTCATGAAGTTTTTTTTTATCATCAACAAGGTTTCGGAAATTCTTATCGTATAAAACACAACTGGCAGAGTTCACACATAATATAACATACTTCCTGGGAGAGAATCTTTCAACTGAAATCATATTCTTAGAGTTCTCTGAAGCATTCAACCGTGTCGGTCGTAACCTTTTCCGCTCTAAAGGATGCAACCTTGGAATCCCTCACAACATCATTTTATGTCTACATACTTAAAAAAACCGAAAGTAGTTCACAAACGCTAATGGCTGCACCTCGCGTCTATTTGACGTAACGTTAAGGAGCCATGAAGACAAACTACAAGTTCATTTTATTGGAAAGCTTTCATGTTTTATAGTGCCCCCAGCGCTTCTCCGGATGCAAAGGATGCTTTATTCACTGGAAAATATTTCAATTGAAGTTAAATTTCGATTTTCCCGGTAAATCGTTCGTTTTTGTGGTCTTCAATGATGTCACAGGAACCGACCGCTCTGCGGCCCATTGCGGCACGGTCGCACTCGACTCTCGTCCTCCCGCGCAAAGCCTCGTTTACCTTTAGGCAACCTATATTTCGCCACCATACCATGACATGCCCTTTTCTGCCTTTGGTTTGTTTTTGTTCAGGGAGCGAATACTCCCTTCATAAAACACATTGAGCTCGCTCGGCAGATAAGGTCACGTAAGAAGGTAAGACACCCTTGCTTGCGTTAATCGGCCTGTGTCGTCTGATACAAACCGAAAGACTCGCAGTCCTGTGCAGCTAAACCAAGCATAGTGCAAGCACTACCAACAACAGTACGCATAGGTACTTCTATGTTTAAGTGTGATTTGAAACTTCCATGGTTTGCCCCACGATTCTTACTGCTTTAAAAAGAATGTGCCCTTACTTTAGCGCAAATAGCTCGTTCGGCAAGCTTACAAGCTCTGCCTAATTTTCGTTTGCTTTCGCCGGCGTCCGCCAATTGCAGAGCTGGCTCGAATGACATCATAGGTTCGGCTCCGGGAAATGAGCTGGTTTACCTTAAAACGCTTACCTTAAAAGTTTTGTCAGTATGATTCTAACGAGGCAATCATTTGAATGAACCAAATTTGTATTTTTCTCTTCATGGCTCCTTTGAGCATCCCCCGGGGTGCCGGCGTCTTTTTGAAATATACATAAAGAACTTGGCCGCTGATGTGCTAACCAAATAACGACTTTTTGCCGATGACAGCGTTTTCTATTCTCCTAACTGTAAACCTCAGGTTACTGATTTTAGAGAAAGCGCTGAACTTCAACATGGTGTAGATTTAATTGCAGCCTATTGTGATAAATCACTTATGCCATTAAACCTTACTAAGTGTAAAATGATTACATTCATCCGCAAAAGGAGCACAATACCGTATATCTACCGCATGAAGTCTGTCCCAATTAGTCCTATATAGTCGTAAAAAATACCTTACAGTACATCTGTCATCGTTGCTATTGTCGTCATCCCATATTCAAATAATCTGTTTAGATGCCTGAAGCACACTCGGATATTCCGCAGCAACATAAAATTAGCCTCGCGGGACATTAAATTTTTATAAGTTAACATAATAGTTTAGGTTGACCAAAACTAGAATATGCTTAATAAATCTTGCAATCCCTCACAAGCCTGGCTTGCCGATGCTTTAGAAAGGATTTGAAATTGCGCTGCCCGTTCGATGTACTCCCAATAATCTAACAATATCAGCGTTACTGCAATAAAAGAATCATTGAAAGCGTTCCTAACACTTATCTGGTGGTAGATTTCTCCACTGTGTCTTTAAATGTTTTTTATCCCCCTCAATCACGGCACGTCGTCCTACAACGGTAACGCAGAACATCATTCCACGTAAACCACAGCCACCCAATCGCACCAATCAACTGACGCACATCCGAAAGGATTACCTTCTTTTTCCCAATGCATAACATTGTTGAACAACGTACCCAATAATATAGTCACATAACTTAACCGGCAAACTTTCCGCGATAAACTAAAACTCTCACTTTGGAATCCGACTGAATGAACTATTCCTCTGCCTCTTTTTATTACCTTTTTAGGGCTGTTTCAGCTGTAGTCATTGTTCCCTGAATGTTTACCCTTTGAACCCTTTGATCTTTGTTGCTTTTTTTTTTTTTGTGCCCATAGTCATTGTACATTTTAGTTTGCGTAATTTCCGTTCTCTTTCTGCATTTTCTCTGGTTTATCTTTGGGATGTTGGCGCGTGTCAACAGAGGTGAGTTGTTTTCTTTCTCTTTATTTTTCTTTCCCGCCCTTGTAAGCATTTTATTTTAAAATGAAATACACGTGCTAGTTCGATCATATTCTGCATCAAAGATTTTACTGTATCGTCCTTGCGTTGCTTTACTCTATCGTCCTTGCGTCGTGCGTCTTTGTGGCACCACCGCAACTACACGCTTGCCTTCGTTGTTTCTGGTGGAACAAGACGCTCGATTTCGCTCGTGCCTCCGCGCCTTCGTTCTCCATCAGCGAGTGGCGTGGTGCACGACGTGACTTTGACGTAGGCAAGTACGAGTGAAACAATGATCCTAGAGGACTACCGTGTGGAGTATTAGTGAATGCATAGCTCCCCTCTTTTGGCAATCCGCACAGCGGCACTCTCGAAAAGAAGATTAACGTTACTACAGCTCGCCAAATGCCACCGTACCATTGACTGGAAAAATAAAAATCCAAACACGTCAGAAAGATTCTCCCATTCGCAAGCAGCCCATAGACACCCGAAAACAACCGTAATCAAGGGAACGAGCAGCCCATCAAGAAGTAGGTGAACTAACATACCGGGCTGTTTGCACCCTCCCAATACAAAAGAACATATCTTATACCCCACATAAAACCACGTAGTATCCAAACTTTCCGTGTTCCACATGGGTATCTAAACCGCAAAGTATTGGACACTTTACGTAGGAGGACGAGGAATAGCTTTGTTGTAAGAAGCGGAAAAGAATGCCCTACTGGATGACGAGAGGGACATGGAGGGAGGGAAGGAAAACTTGAACTGATATCCCTGTTCAAGGTTCAATCACTGGAAATTCTGGATTAGGTTTTTAAGTTCTATGGTTCCATGAAGATATAGTTCAAAGATTGTGGGAAGAGAAAGGTTCTACGTTTATCATAGGAGCTCAGCCGAGCATTATCACACGAAACTTGTGAGACCACTGGTAGTGAATATTCCAATATTTTCTCTAGCTGCTGAGGTTGTCAGCTCGAGCACGTTGCAAATGTGCTTCTTCATCTTCGGGTGGGGAACCGAGGTCCAATATTGTTTCTTGAACAGCCGTTAGTAAGCACCGTTCAACATTATATATTTTAGGTTAGGTATGCACGTCTCGTCACAGCCGGGAAGAGAGCAACACATATATTCATATGAGAAGATGGGCCAAGATAGCCCGTAGGAAACATGCTACATGATACTATAACTAGGCTAAAGGCTGGGAAATATTCATACTTCGACTAAAACCTGGTCATGTTAAAAGATATCTTTGAGGGGCGTGCCACGCCCACATTGCAGCTCAACTTTTGTCGAGACATAAAAGGGGGCCATAAAGAGCCCGTTACCTCAGAATCAGAGTTGGATAACTGGGAGAAAGAGAGAGAGAGAGAATAAACATTTATTAGAGCAAATGGTGGTGGTAGAGCCGTCACTCGGTAGAGTAGGTTCGCCTCAATCCAGCTACTGTTTGGCTTTGGCGCAAGCCCTTGTACGGGTGACCGGAAAGATCTGGTCAGCGTGACGGGAGCTAGTCAGCAGGCCCTGCCATCGCTCTGGGGCAGGGTTGGGATTGGGGATAAGTAATTGGGTGTTTTGACAGACCCACACCTTGTGGTAGGTACTATTAAGAGAGGGGCAGTATCGACATGTGAGTGTGTACAGGGTAGGGTAGATAGCGTGGAGGATGGGTGAATTGTAATAGGATTGACGCCAGATTATTGCTTCCTCCTTGGTTAGTTGAGGGTAAGGTTGAGGCAAAGGGAGGTGAAGAGTGGCATAATGGTGCACGATGTCGTGGTGGCGCGATGGAAGAGCGGAAGGTGGAAGAGGCTGGACCGTGGGTTCTGTGCCTGAGGGAAATGCCCGATGTGAAAGAGCGCGGGCAGCGGCCTGAGCTGCCTCATTTCCCCCGAGGGACGAGTGGCCAGGGGTCCAGATGATGTACAGTTCGGGGAGGAGAATGATGCACGCGAGTATGCGTAAGGTTGGAAGTGAAATGCGTCCACGGTGAATGTTACGGCATGCTTACTGGAAATCTAATATTGTGAGGTATTCGGAGCCAGTTTTAGCGGCGATGGCTATGGCAATTTTGTCGGCCACAGCCATCAGCGCTAAAACTAGAGTGAGATAAAGTAAGCTGCTACTTTTGGGGACCTTGCCTTCGTCAGCACACTTTGAGCTTGCTAGAATCTTTTTACCTTATTCTCTAGTGTGGCACCATATTTTGTGTAATGGTCTACATATATATATTTCACTCTTAGCCAACACAAAACCTTCTGTACAGCCACTGTGCTAGAGAATGAACACTTTATCGTCAGACCCTTTCGCCTTGTCTGCTGAAACTGACCACCATCCCGCCGGCTCGACAGTTTACCCCCGTAAATTAGTCACAAAACGGCAGGAGACCCGAGTACCTATTTGACGTGGAGAATTAGAGTTCAGGCTATTCTCGCTCTCATCACGAACGAAGTGTTTTGCAAGCATTAATTAGGGTTTTTAGTTTCCGGGTTTTAATTTTTGGGAGCAGAAGAAACATCGGGTGCTGGTTTTCTAACTGTCATTGTAAAATCGGTGTTTTTTGAATACAATTAGGAATTTGTGTTTTTTCAGGTTAAATCACCGGAAGAATGCGTTAAAATTGCGTTGATCTTTGAATTGGTGTTGATTTTTAACCTAAAATTGGTGCTGTACTCGCAAACTTCGAAATTTGGCCTTTTAGAAATCAGTTGCCGATAACTTCTAGATTTCATGAGGTTCCGTTTACACACATTATTGTGGTCCACTTGGCTTTCAGCCTTCATTCGTTTTGATCCTCACTGAAAATCCTCTAAAAAACATGCTTCTGTTACCAACAATGCTAGCATTTCCCAGCCTGCCTTGGCAGAGTCGCCTAAGTTCGAGGTGTGTTTGTGCTTCTTGCTTCCAGCAAGTGCAGTTTGAGAACCAAGTCGGACCACAATTGTGTAGATCGCTTGAAAAGGCATTTGGGTAGAATGGGCGTAACACAAATCTCCTGCATTTTCGGGGTGTAATTACAGGCTTCCGAGAATGAACAACCCTAAACGCCCGGAAGAATGCGACCTACTGACGCATTCGCCTTTTTCAGCCCTTTCCGCGCGGCTGTTCCTCACTGGAACTTCGGGATACTTCGCCACTTCCTTAAACGCCCCGACGACGCAAGCCCTTGTGGGAACTTCGGGATCTTCGCCACATCATCGACATTGGCAGCCACCCCTGCCGAAGATATAAGTGCCAGGTGCTGTTCGGCTGCCTTCAGTGGCGATGCCAGAATCGAAACAATGCGCTAACCTATGCTGTTTGCATTCACCTTTTTTCAGTTTGCGGTATTCATGTGCGCGTGTATGGCTCTGGTGGAACCTTGTGGAACTTTCGGGATACTGGGCAACATCGTTGCCATCAACAGCGTCCCCTGCGTAAGATATAAGTGCCTGGTGTTGTTCGCTGCCTTCAGCATGGAAGCATCGGAAAAATGCCGCAAACACACGCTACTCGCTTTCGCCTTGTTCATGTTAGTTACGGTTTTAGTAAACGTTCCAATAATGTTTGTCTTATTATGTTCGCATGCCCATAACTGCTTATAGAAAATGCAAATCAGTGTCTTTGTGTCCCGAAGTTGTTGCTGTCCGGGGAACTCAAAGACATGTCATCCAAAATAGAACTGGGACAAGATCATATAATTGATGCTGTTAAAAGAATTACATCAATCGAAGAAGAGTTAAAGGCTACCATAACTACTATTTTCACAAGGCTTAAAGCGGATGAAATCAAGCTGACAGTGCTAAATTCAGGCCGTGTGGAATTGTCAACGGTTACTCTAGCCACTAAAAAGCTGACAGAAGAAATAAAATTTAGTAAACCGGTTGATGAACTTGAAGACAGGTCCCGTATAGAAAACCCGTTTTTTGGTGTTCTTTTCTCCCCGGACGAATCTTGGCAACAATCAGAAAACGAAAATCTTCGCAAAACTTGTGAACAAGACGTCATAAATATTCCCACTCATAATGTCCGACGCCCGCATAGAATTTTGTAGGCCTTCGTATCATTGTAGGCCTATCATTGTAAAATAGAGTACAATTACTTGGGTGTCTTCCGATATTTCATGGAACAGTCACGGCAGCCCCGTAATCACCTACGCTAACCTCATGCTGGGGTATATTAAAAGCAATTTTTATTTGACGCCACCTCCTGTTAAAACTCTTCTTTAAACGTTGTCACTTCCCGGTAAACTTGAAGATGCTGCTTCAATATGGGACCCCCCAACTAAATCCCTAACAAATACTATATAGGCTATAGAAAATAGCGCAACCCAATTTAGTCTCTCCAATTACAATCTTACGGCTAGTGTTTCATTTATGAAGCAACTGTACCGTTCTAATCCATCGAGATATCAAGAAAAATTTCATGCTTGAGCTTGTTCTGCAAAATACATCACATGAACTTATATCTAAGTAGCGCATTCTTCACGCCGGCAGTTAGCTTTTCATACCGCATGGATCATCGCCACAAAGTGGGCACATGTTATTGTCGTAGTGCTTCTTACTTGTCATCTTTCATTCGAAAGACGTCTTCAGAGTGGAACCACCTTACAGCTACGGTCGTTGATACTAACAATTTAGGATGAGTTCAAAACCGGCAGCGCGCGCACTTGGTTGTAGAGGCTGCTGATTAGGTGCCTGCTTTGCGCTGTTGTCGTTGTGTCGACCTTTTAGTTTTTTGTACGGTTCAAGTGCCTGATTGTTGTATTGCATGTAATCAAAAGCTGTTCCCTTTTGTCTTGTCCTCGTCTAGTATTGGATAACATCGCTACCTTTTTCGCGTATAATTCATGCCTGTGAAGAAACATGTCAAACTTTTTCTGTGCTAAAAACGTAATCTGTACATTACCCTGTCCAGTGCCGTTTGGCCTATTAGGGTACATGAAATAAATAAATAAATAAATAAATAAATAAATAAATAATAATAAATAAATAAATAAATAAATAAATAAATAAATATAAATAAATAAACAATAACAAAAATAAATAAATAAACACACGCAGCCCTTTTTGACCACATTTATGACCTATACGTAGATTCCACTTCCGGCTTTCTAAATGGGAAAGTCCTTCTTTGGCTGCTTAAACGCCCAAATTTTCGATGCCTGCATGTGTGCCTATGTTTGTCTAAATGTAAGCCTTCCTACAAAACTGCAAACTAGTAAAACGAAGCATGTGGAAGCACAACCGCTCTAAACTACCATAGCGGATGGGCGAAGCCGTACGGGTCCGCATTATTTAGAAAGAAAGCCTCAGACGCAGAATAACCAAAGTATTAGTGTATAACCAGAAGTACAAGCGTCCTCTCCATGTAGAATACAGATTGTTCACCTCTTCAGAATAGCCGGTTGAAAAAATTAATGTGTTCAAAATTCAAGCATAAGGGACCCTACTGGTTTTATCTCCCGCTCGTGCTGATCCGGGAAATACGAAATACAAAAGAATTGGAAAAGAATGCTCACTGTCCTGGAGGTAATGGAGTGCTCTGAAAGCGTTGGTGAGAACGTTGAGTTTCACCTAACAAACCTCCGTTGAATTCTTGAAGAGAGGAGCAAGAGCGAACGGGAAGAGTTTGAGGGTTGACATAAGAAAACACACGTGTATTTTAATGGCAAGGCGGCAGATCACTCTCGTCTTATGACTACATTTGCAGTCAAGAATACAGATGCACAACCATTTTTGCTTTTCTTTGAGCTAAGATGTCAATTGTTTACAATTGGTATTGTATTCCCCGTGGTGTACGCATCGCATTTTGGTTACCAATGATTCACTTGGGCTAATTCGGACCGTTAATGCCTCAGATTTTCAAACTGTCACAGGTGGCTTGCAAACAGTGTGATTCAGTTTTGCGTTGCAATATTGACAGTAAGCTTTTATAAGGCAGTCGAGCAACCTGAGTACACTGACGAACCAAAGACATTAAGATTTCTGGTCCATTGAACAAAAGAAAACTGTGTTTGATTCGCCATATAAGCTTCTACTACGGAATTAGAAACCTTAAGAATGCCAATGTTTTTGCTTGAAGGGATAGCCTTAGGTTGCCCACTGTGCGGAAAACGACCGTAAATCTCGTAGCATTCCGGCAGAGAAAATGGCAGACGCTGTAATACTTATATAGAAGCATATATAAGTTCACAATGGGCTTCCAACCCGCATCGTGTCCGTAGAACAGAAGCCCATTCTTCACCAGTGCCAGCGGTGGAACAAAAGAAAGACTAGTGCATGCAATGTTAAAAATAAATACAAGGATTAGACAGAAATTGGATGCATGCTGAAATGACGTATTTGTTATCTATTCTCCGCCGTAGTAACATTGACTACCAGTTTATGGCCCCGCCTATTGCTAGCTTCAAACGGCACTTGTCGCACTAAGTCATTTCCCGTTGTTACTGAGACGTACTTCTATGGACGCTTGATGGGCACGGCTGATAATCACGGCAGCTGCGCAGGGCTCACAAAGCTAGCCTAGGACGCCCCGCATAAATATTTCGTTTTTCTCGCCCAGTGTGGGGCGAGAAAAACGAGCAGACAGAAGTCGGGCAAAAACGTCGGGCAGAACAGAAGCCTAAAATAGAACTTAGCCAAAAGTGTGTCCACTTAATATGACGCTAGCACGGGACCATTCTGCGTGCATGGTTAGCGCGAAATTTGAGCGCGGTGTTTGTTTGCGAGTTTTGTACTTTAGGAAACTGCTTGCTTTTTTATTTGCAGTTTTTTACTATTGTCTGTTCAGATAGTAGCCCATATCGCACTGTTGAGAACCAGGCGGGAACAATTTTGCTTTTAAGTTTATCAAAAGTGTGTTGGTTGAGTTATTCAGGAGGACGCGACCCCTAGTTGTTTTGATGACGCTGCCTTCGAGGGTGAAGGGTCCAGGAGGTAACGAACAAGGATGGCGCATGCCATTGCAGCAACGCTTTACGCTGTCAATCTGCGGTGTGCGTTTCGTATACCACACGGTTTATTCAGACCCATACCCCGCACGGGGCAGCTTCAGTAATCTTGGTGACGTTATTGGTGACGCCACGGCCCCTGAGCCCCCCAACATAAGCGGTAGACTACCGTGGTGATCTGCCTGAAGGTTTAGGGTAAGAAACCATAAACGGTGGCCGTAGGAACCCAGATCAAGCTCCGGCGGATGGGCTCCCTTTCTGTTAAGCAGGCTGAAAGCTCCGGGACTTCTTCAGCTATCAGGGTAAGGCCGACGAAGGGTAAGGCTGAACAAAGTACCTCTGTCCCAAACTTTTTTCTGTTGTATGTAAAACTCAAAACCCCCCACTAAACATGAGCAGTCCCTTAGAAAGAGCTGCACCGAAGTATCTTTTCCTCATTTGCCAACCTTAAGCTTTCCTGAACAAAAAAATCATCCTCTGTTTCTTGTTATGAAAGTTCGTCATATATCCCGCTCTCTTGCAATGACATCAGACAGCATAATTGCAAGATATCTTGATGGTATAATTGGAACGTCTTACAAGGGTAAGAAACAAAAGACTGGTGGTGTCCTTGTAGAATAAACAACAAGCAGCAGGCCACGAAACTTCCAGCTCAAACTTGAATGGTTGATCTCAAAATCATGGTCAACCCAACGGAGCCTCAACAGCTGGCAGCGTGCGATCCTCAAGCGAGATTTCCTGAACGAAACAGATGAAGATCTTCTTGGGGGCTTGAAAGATAAGGGCATCACGGCCGTCAGGCGCATAACCACTGGCAGAGGCGACAAGAAAATTCCAGCCCAGCACATCATCCTAACCTTTTACAGCTCGGCACTTCCACAATGTTACTGCAGGCTTTACCGGGTGCTCCATCTGTCCTTACATCCCGAACCTGCGGCGCTGATTTAAGTGCCAGCGGTTCAGGCATAGTACAAACTTCTTACCTAGCAAAAGAAACTGTGCCAAACGTTCCGCACAGGACCACCAACTGATAATTGCAACTCTGCTACTCTCACTTGTACTAACTGCTGAGGCTCACACGTGGCCTACACCAGGAAATGTGAGAAACTTCAACAGGAAGATCATTAATGTCAACGTCAATGCAAACATCTGCTTCGCGGAGGGGCGAAATAGGTTCGCCTCTTTCCCTCTGGGGAAGTACGCCGACGCAGCTGTCCAGGTGGCCGGTCGCCGTTTGGTTCAGGCATGGACTCAGTACAGGGAGTCGGACATTGTCCCACCGCCACCCGCCCCCAACCCTCCTCCGCGGGTTACCTCAGGCGGTCCAACCAGTCCCCACACCACTTGCTGAGGGAGCAGCGATTGTAGTGCCAACCCTTTTCGTCGGGACCGATGCCGCTCACGCCTCTGCTCCCTGTCCTCCAGAGAGAGATAATGGTTTAATTATACTGACAAAGTTTGTCCAGAAAAGAGCCTGACATGTTACGGCAGGTGAGAAATGAAACGAATGAGAAAGAAAAAGCACGAAAATAAAAAAGCAACAAGGAAATAAAAAAAGCAGGAAAAATAGGAATAAAAAAAGGTATGGTGAGAATTGCAGACGCAACCAAGTGCAGTTCGCTATAAAAAGAAATGATGAAGTATTTTCGGGGAAATGTTCACTTTAAGTTGAACAGAGTTCTTAGACCGCGGAGTAGTAGCCTCACGAGAACGCGGCACATTAAGTGTTACCATAGCAGCCATGCTGAACGCGCACTAGCGAAATGTTCACTTTGACATTTCACAGAGGTTAAGAGTTTAAAGATGAGAAACGCGGTCTTATATCACACGTATCATCGATGTTTCGCACTGTTGCCTGTTGACTAGACCTGAACTACGGAGGAAGCTGAGAAAGGCTTTCATCACACGTGAGGAAATTTTTGCGCATGACCAGGGGCCAGGCACATCATGCAACGTAAGACCTGATGTGTGTAGTTTGCCCAAGGTTACTGTCAAGGAGAGTCTGCGTGTTTCCTTATCGTTGACACACACAGATGACATTGTGGATATCTTATGGACATTGGCTATCTTCACACATGAGTGAGCTGGTCTGCTGAAGCTTAAAACGAAAAAACGTGTGTAGGGGACGTTCAGATGTTGGCAATGTTTTACAGCTGCGTCCTGCTTCTTGAGACTAGGTGGTAACTTGAAAGTACATTCTCGGTCAACGGTGTACAGTGGTGCACAGCGGCGGAATGATCCGCCCTTATAGAAAGATGTACCTGCTGCGCTACACGAGGTGCCAGTGCGGCCGCATCTTTCCTGGAGATCGGTACGGCCCCAACAGGAACCTCACGATTGTGAGCCTGGGAAGCTATAGCGTCGGCTGTCCAATTGCCCTATATACCGCAATGGGCCGGAATCCACTGGAGTTGGACAAGGTGGTGAACACTGACGCCATGGTAGTGCAACAACAAACGAATGCCCCAGTGAAGCGGTTGATTAGGAAAAGACTGAAGGCATTGAAGGGCCGCTCGGGAGTCTGTCAAATTGCTCATTGACTGGGTGGCTGGGTGATGATTAATTGAATAGCCGCACGCATTTCCGCTAGTTCAGTCGCAGTAGATGATGTGCTGTGGCTGAGTGTTTTGGTAATCGTGGTTCTCGATGCCGGTATACAAACAGCAATCGTGTGGGAAACTACGGTTACTGAGCCATCAGTATATATGTGGGTATGGCAGGCGTATTTGCTGTGTAGCAGTTTCAGAGTAAAAAACGTAAGAGCTGGAGCAGGAAAAATGCACTCTTAGCCTAATTCCTTGCTCGGATGTGTGAATACACACAGGTGAGAGCAACCATAGTGGGTACGAGGGCAAAACTTGGACCTAGTATTGTAGCTGCAAGAGGTCTTCCTAACATAGAACACAGGTCTCAGCCAATGGGTGATTTGGTTGTCTCATCACAAAACGTAAACGCGCACGAAGCAGTTCCTCTTTACGCAGCGCTATCGGCATCAAACGTTGACATTCAATAATAGTTCCCACAGTGAATGTCGTTTTTGGGACGCCAATACATACACGCAGTATACACGCCAGCATGCTTTCTAAAGCATTTACATTTTCTGTTGAAAGGGCAAACAAGGCAGGAAGGCTCTAGCGTAGTAGAACTTCGCAAATAGCGTTTTAGAGACGAAAAGAATATACTCCGCTGCCGCCAGAGTTGCTAGAAAGCGATCGGAAGAACTGAAAAAATGATGAGAACTTTTCGTTCAAACTTCGGATGAGTGGTGTCCATGTCAAGAATCTGTCATATTTAGAGTCGAAATTTTTTTGATTTGCAACGTACGGCATTGGAATTTCCATTACATTGAGCTGATACCGTGAACGTCTCCCTTCGTGAAAGCGGTTGCCGCTGATTTTGCAGCGGAGATTTCGAGTCCGCGCACGTCAAGGAACGCTGAGATCGAGACTATTCCCCGCTGAAGCCTCGCACGAGCACAGGCAGGTTGCAACCGGAGCACCACATCCAAATATCACCTCCGCATAGGGAAATCATGACAGGTCGTGGCAAACACTTTTCGATTCCGATGAGGGAGATAATAAAAAGTGCTCGACTCAATACTCCTTGCAGAACGCCACGAGTTACGCTGTGCTTCTTTGTGTCGCCGTCAGAGGTGGTCATAAAGATGGTTCTGTCCCTCAGGTAATTCGACAGCCAGTTATACATACGGCCTCCAATACTTAACAAAATCATTTGAAAGCGGATAGCGTCCTGCGTGCCAGAGTCCCACACAGCCTTGAAGTCCAAAAACACCTGCCTATCAACGGTTGGTGTTGCGCTCGTGCATTTTCGCACTTGACACAATTTGCAAGGGCGATAACATTGCAGTCAATTTGCTCCGGCTGCTCCGCCCTTTCAGAATCCGGACATCTGTTGGCGGGTAAAAAGTTTCTGTTTGTAAGGTCCCAATCTAATTGAAGCAGGCACATTTTAAATTCTCCATGAGCTTCCTACAAAGCTCAAAAGTGCAATATTTCGGTACGACTGAATGTCTGTGGGGTCATTGCCTGGTTTTGTTATTGGCACAACGCGGGCAGTCTTCCAGGTGGGATGAAGACGACCAGTCATGCAGGATTGGTTGAAAATGTTCAGGAGAAATCTCTTCCCCGCGTACCCTAGATAATCAAGTGCTGTGTAGGTTATACCATCTGAGCCAAGGGAAGAAGACCGGGCAACCGATGATAAAGCCATGACGAGGTCCGTCATTAGGAATCGGTCATCAATAAGGGGCTTTTTAATGGTTGGGCGTGCGATATCGGTGAGCGTAAGTAACGGAGGTGGCGTTGATGCAGCCGCAATTTTTGTACAGAACATCTCTGCGACGTCTAAGATTGCGAGCTTGTGGCGCAGTGGAATCCACATCAATGGGTTAAGACACGTCGATGGTATGCAAAGACTTCTGACCAGGCTCGATATTCTAGTAAGCGGCTTCCTGGGGTCCAAATTGGAGCAGAAGCATGTCCACTAACGTTTAGATAATTAGCACATGTGTCGCTGAATACGCTTCTGCACGCGAATGGTTGCTCGAATGTCCTCAGGTGCCAAAGTTTTCAGTTTTCGCATTCTTCTTTCTGCTCGCCGGCATATGGCACGAAGCCTTTCAAACTCTAGGTCGGCAACATTGTATGGCTTAGGTAACATGAAAGTCTTAGTGCTCGTTTTGCGAGCTCTAGCATCGTGGTTATGAAGTCATCGTAGCACAACAGTGAACCGTGCTCTCTTGGACTGCTGTCGCCAAAATACCTCAGTGTGAGAATCGAACCTGATGTTTTAAATCACCTACCGGAACACCATCTAGTGCTATGTATGCAGGCAGGTGGACGCTGCCATGGGATCCAATGTGTCCATAGACCAGCTTATTCTGGAAAGCAGTACGGAGGAAACCACAGTGATTTGCAGAGCACTTCAAATGCCTTTGCTGAAAACGTTGGTTCAACGGTGTTAAGTCGAGCCATACCATGCAGGTACGCAATATCTAATAAGCGCTTTGTTTAGATTGTTGTTTTACGGCTACCCCATGACGGGCGATGCGCATTGAAATCACCAGATAATATATGTGGCGGAGGCGTAGTACAAAAGATACTCTCCAAACGGTAACTATCTAACACCTTTCGGGATGGTGTATAGGCGGCCATTGTGGAGAAAAAGGACGTGTGATTTGCACAGTGGCTGCTACTTACTCGTTTACCGGACTTGACATCACATTATGGTGTATAACGCTAAGTTCAATTCTCAGAGCTAGGAGTACTTTTGTTGATGGCAAACAAATTTTGGAACGCAAATAGTATGTATTCTGAAAGGCGTACGTCTTCGAATAGACGTGATTCCAATATTGCTATAACAGGGAAGCAATGTTTGTCTACAAATCTCCGGAAATTTGGTAGGCGTGAATGCATCCCACATGCGTTCCCCTTCGTTATTACACGGGGTCAGCAAATAATTGTTGCTTTATTGCGAATTTCTTGCATTTTAGGAGTACTTGCGTGAGTCGTATCTCCTACAGCCATTATGGGAGGAAGCAAACTGCAGATTCGACGAGTGTCATTAGGGCTGCAGCTTCTGGCGAAGAAAACGAAGCCAGAGTATACCCAAGGCATCCGCAATAAAGAGAATTATGAAACTTAGTTGCCGACACGTTGCTGATTGGAGGTTACTGAGTGACTCGTACGCTGTGGCGATTTTGAAAGTCTGGCATCTCTAGTCTCTCCAGGAGTTTGAACAGTAGTTAACTTTGTTGTAGTGGAGGGTAGAGGTCCGGGTGGGGATGGTACTGATAGTACAACTTGTGGTATATACGCAGTCGTGTCTGGCGGTGCGGCTGTATTGGCGGCTGCACTAAGAGGCTAGGGTGCTGTAGCCTCCGTATGAAGTTTCTCCGACTTTGCGTACCCACGGGGGAGTAAAGGAGAGACATCCTTGTCCAAATCGACGGAAGTGTATCTCTCGGGAGTTTTCTTATGACAAATGGTGGTTATCCCACCAGCAAACCTATGTTGATTTCTTATACGCTTTTAAAATTTGATCAAATGATAACCATCCCTTAAACCTGTTTTTCATGAAGCCTATACATCCAAGATCTGTTTAATTCCCCTACCCATCTCTGCTCGTTTCTCACTCAAAGTCAAAGAGCAGGTGTCTGAACTTCCAGTTTCCTTTTCAGGTACCTGCAAAACATTCATTATAACACTTTTACCCACGGGGTATTTTGCCCTGAGCTATACGACTTGCCATTAGTAAAAATTGAGAAACGTCGAGTTCCAAGAACCACAGTTTTGCTGCACTTCTTTTTTTTACAGGATAAATATCACTGTACAGAATTTTACAGTATGCATCCAAAACATCCTTCACCCTGCCCTATGCTCCGCATGGTTCCAATTTTACTGCGCCTAGAACTATGAAAATAGGCACCAGTATGTTTAGGTAGAGTCGTATGTCATTTTTCTTGTTTCAAGCCATACTGTTCAACATTATGTCTCTAAGTCTGTAAATTACAAGGACCTATTGAGTGTGGTGCAAGCATTGTCATCCACAAAGTCATCGAAAACCTGAGTCATCAATCTCTTTCTAAACACCATTATCTGTGCAAATGCCTCGAATCTTGAACTGACTGTGTGTTCGGTGCCTGGCCACTCTAGGATAGTGAGTAATAAGATCGCAGATCAGATAGCCGCTGCTGCTGCACTTACAAATACACTGCACACACCAACACGACCCTAGACTGACCTCAAGCCACACATCAGAAAGCACCTTCAGAATACATGGCAAGCACATTGAAATACAGAGACAGACCACAAGTTAAATCTAAAGAAACCACACTTGGGACCATACACCACGGACACACGAAACAGACACACGGAAGTCGCCTTTGCCAGGTTACGGATAGGCCACACACATGCTACGCACTCATCCCTGCTCACTGAGTCTCCAAGATCCGTGTGTAGCAGGTGTGGGGAAGGCCTATCTGTAGTCCAAATGCTAATCACATGCAAGGCAGTCAACAAAACACAACACAAACACTTCAGAGAAATCTGCAGTCAACGCATTCCGCTACACCCATCGTTGTTTTTGGGTGCCGATGCCATGATTTCTGGGAAACGCGTTTTTAAGTATGTCAGATGCTAAGTTTTGAAACCTCATTTCCTGTCATACAATATCAAACAAAGCCCCATACAGCTGCCATCACCACTAACTTATTTATTTACCCATTCGTGTGGCTTACACGTTTGAACACCTACCTATTTGCGGCTACCACTTCTGTTTGGCGCGGTTTGCCCTAGCTGGCGTTGCGCGAAAAACACCCAACAAACATCATAACCATACGACTAGATAGTTGTGTACATCACCTGCGGCTCAAAGTAACCTATACCAGAAGCTTTCCCAACAAAATCGGTCTGGTCATATCATCGTCAGTCAACCTGCAGGCGTGCTGGTTGACTGATTAGCTCTGCTACTTCTGCGCAGATAAAATTTCATCGCTGTCCCCTGCAAGAGGAACCGCCTGTGATTTCCGCCGATCCAGCGGATGGCTAGCTACTGACGCAGCACCAACGTCACACCGGCGGAGGAACGACGCCCTTATTCAGGATCAGCCTGCATAAACGAGGCATCGGAGCATCAATCCCTAATTGGCAGCAGCAGCAGGCGCGCCGGTTGACTGACGAGATCCGCTGCTTCTGCACAGGTTGGCTATTTTGTCGGAACCTGTGCATGTATTTTTGAACTCCCGTCCTGCTGTTGCTCCGGCCACAATTCTACCATAAAGGTGCTTCGTGGTGAACTGGGACACGCTGTTAAAAGAATTTCGGCAAAATATGAGTGACATGAGGAAATCACTTGAGAGGGAGCTGTGGAAAGAAAATCGTGAAATAAAGACAACTCTGGATAGCTTAAACAAGTCATTGCAAGAAATGACAGGAGCGGTTCAAGGAAACTGAATAGCAGAATTCTGAGCTGAAGGCAGCAACAGCTCCCTCGAAACTGAGTGCGGAATGTTAAAAAAAGCAAGTTGTTGAATATGAGCACCGATTATTACTGCTGGAATAATAAAGTAGAATTAGGAATATAGAAATCAAAGCTGTCCCTGTTGTCGCTGAGGAGAGTGTGTCAGAACTCATTGGTACGATTGGAAATTTTATCAATTAGCACGTGACAAACGACGATCTTGAGATATATCCCCGTGTACCTACGAACAACCACTCACGTGAGATCATTGTCTTGCAGTTTTTTTCCCGTTCTGAACGCGATGGCTTCCTTGAAAAGGCGAAGAAAAAGCGACTTTTTACTACTGATCTCGGACAAGAGACTGCACTGCCCATGTATGTAAACGACCACCTTTGATCGCCACTAAAAAAACTGCCCGGAATGACCGTCGCAAAAAAAAGTAACATAACTGGCGTTTCTGCTGAACGAAAAACAGAAAAAATTTTGTAAGGAAGGGTGAATCGACACGCGCTCTTCTGATCACTTCCCCCGACGACCTGGATAAGATAGAGTAAACTCTTACACAAAGTTCGACCCCAATATGCTATGAACGGCCACCGCAGTCAAACCCGACTATATCGAACCCGTTTACATCGAATTATACCTATATCTATTTCTGCGCATATATGAGAATGTAAAGCAAAAATTACGCTTACATCGAACAGAAATAGCAGCAACTACCGATATGAGAATGTATAGCCACAAATTACGCTTACATCGCCCCCCCAAGAAATAGCTTTATCGAGGAGAAACCGCCGACACACCCTGCCCCCTCAAAAGTGGTTTAGCCGGCGGTTCCTGTAAGGAGTCTAAAACCGCCGACACACCCTCGAAAAGTGTTTTAGCCTTGCAGCTCCTTCAACTCGTAAAGTTTCTCCCTCTCTCTCTCGCGCTGTTTCCGCGTCGGGAGCCGCCGTCCTTCACTCGCTCTTTCTCCCCCTCTCTCTCTCGCGCTTGTTCCGCGTCGGGAACATAAAAAATGATCCTGGCCCTCCCGCCCCGTTTGCTCAACAGCCAAAAATCACAGGCTCCTGGCCCTCCCGCCCCGTTTGCTCAACATTCTCTCGTCGCTGGAATGCACAGGCTTTTTCTTTTTGTTTCGTTCGGAGTTCTTAAATTGTCGGCGTGTGTTGGACGCGCGTTTTTCTTTTTGCTTTTGCGTTCGGATGTGTAAAGCGCGAAGCGGCAGAACCTTGTCGGTTTCGCTTGTACTGTGTAGCCGTGAAAATTATAAACAGCGCGAAGCGGCAGAACCTGGTGAGAAGAAGTCCTTTCGTCGTGAAGCTGGCAATTATATAAACGATTCCGCGTAATAGCAAGAAGTCCGTCGTCGCCGTGGCAGTTTGTTTTATTAATAAAGTGCTTTCAAACCTCAGCTTTTATGCGGAAGTGAGTTTGTTTTATTAATAAAGTGCTTTCAGGCTTTTATGAATTATGCTTCATATATCATGCTCGAATTATGCCATATATCGTTTTTTTTTGCGAGTTCGATATAAACCGGGTTTGACTGTAGAAGATTCCTTTGTGTTGCAGGTAAAAAAAACAACTGTTTAATTTCTTCGCCTAAATGCTCAGTCGGCTAGAAATTAAGAAGAATTGAATCGGTTACTAGGCATGCACACCTCCGTCTGATGCTATCAAGTTAACGGAGACATCGTATCGAAGCGAACAAGAAGCGATAAATTAAATGGGTATACGTCATATTTTTTAAACCATAGCTCCAAACAAGGAGGCGGTGTTGCAATCCTGACGAACAACATTTTTTCTTGCTCCATAGTCACTAGATTTTCATTATGAGCCCTGGACTGCGAAATCTTAACACTGAAAAGCGACACTAACTTTTTCAGTGTGATGTATCGTACTTCTAAAAGGGCACTTTTGGACTTCCTTGCGTTTTTCGAAACATATTTAAACTGGATAAACGAAAACAATTACTGTGTAACCCAAGTAGGCACCTTATCAATGACTTCTTACAGAACTCATTGGTTCAAGGAGAAGTTATGTGAATTATTGAGGCGAATAGTTGTACTAATGCAATTTACCTAGCGACACGTGTTACATCTAGAACGGAGATCTCAATCAATTTCTTTATTACGAATTTTGAAAGACAAAAACATAGCGCCGGTGTTATTGATTACCACGTGAGCGATCACCTCCATATCGTCCTCGTTCTAGATAACCTAAAGCCCCCTAATCCCTTGAGGAGGCCTGTACCAGTTGTAACTTCTCGTGATATTAATTCCACTACACAAGAGCGTTTCAGCAGAGAACTAATGCGAGTTTATTGGACAGGGGTTTTCCAAACCTTGAATCCGGAAGAAGCTGACAACAGTTTTCTGGAAACCTTCAAAACAATATATTTTGGATGCGTCCCCACAAAAGTAAGAAAACCGCCTCGAAAAGTAAAAAAACCATAGATAACAAAAAAGTGTTTCAAAGGGTTTCGTGAAAAAAATAAACTTTTTAAAGATTTCTGAAAACAAAAAAATCCACCCGTTTTTCAGACATTTAAGCAACATCGAAACAAGATAAATAGCCTCCTTTGTGATGCCAAACAACAATATTTGCATCATCTCTTGAATCCTGAAGTACTGGAAAGGTCTGATCTCGTATAAAAAAAGGTTAATTTTTTTAAACGCTATACTTGGCCGAACAATGCTTAAAGGAGCCATGATGAGAAAATACAACTTTGTTAAATTTGAAGGAACTAGGATTTCAGTATCTCACTCAGCTTCCATTACAGCCACAAGAGATGTTTTTTAACGAAAAAAAAGCAGGAAGTATTTAAAAACTTTCAAATTTTGCTCCACAGTGACGTGTTATGAGCAAGAATGACGTTATACGGGCCAACAATAAAAACATACTTCTCAGTGCGTTAACTGCACGTTAGCATTCAAGTGATGCGGTCAAATGAAACTAGAGTGCCCCCTATACAGACGTTCAGTCATGTCTCTTCCGACAGGTGAGTTAGGCGGCTGTCAATCGCAAAAACAAGGTTCCGTGACGTCATAGAAAAGTTGCGGAAAATTGGCTAGGGGTCTACGGCTGCTTCACACGTTTTCTGTATTATCTCCGTTATTTGTTCTAAGATGGCGATGATATTGGTATCATTGTTATCGGGAATAATCAGTCTTTCTAATAATCAAAGTGTATTTGTCTTCACTGGCTCTTTTACGAATCAGTATCCATAATTACTTTAATGGCGTCGACCTAGCAGGGAAAGAATTAGCTGATGCCTTCAATAGTTTTTTTTTGTTCCAGTAGGAAACAGTAGTTACAACCCCAGGTGTGCTGAGTATTTAAAGCCACAAGTCACAGACAGCGTATTTATAAGACCCAGCTAAGCGCATAAATATCAACCATTATTATGTCTACTAAAAATAGCAAATGTTCTGACATTAATGGCCTATTATATTCAGCCAGTAAATATATCATAATATAATTTCTCCAATTCTTGAACTTATAGTGAAATGCATTTTTGCAGAACGCGTTTTCACTAAGAAACTGCAATTAGCCAAAGTTGCCGTAATATTTAAGGATGGTGACACTAACAGTTTCATAAACTACCGTCCTATTTTCATTCCACCGCTTTTTTATACGTGTGTTGAGAAACTTATACTCATTCGCATCTCGAATTTTTCAGGTAAACACCTTATAACAGAGTGCCAATTTGGTTTCAGAAAGGGACGTTTAACAGAGAGAGCTCCGTTGGTTCAGAAAGACTATATTTTGAATCATTTGAAAAAGAATATTACACATTAGGTATATTTCTCGACTATTATAGAGCATTCGATTGCGTTAACCACAAGATTTTACTAGAAAAGTTGGGTTGCCACGGTTTTAGCGGAATATTTCAAAAACTATTGGAATCTTACTTTGCACATCGCTATCAACATGTGACAATAAGGGTGTTGCTTCTGAATTAGGGCCTGTAACACAGGAGTTCCTCAAGGCAGTATATTGGGTCCGTTGTTGTAAATTTATAGCAACCATGTTGTTAATATTGACATAAAAACCAAATTTGTCATTTATGCGGACGACATGAGCCTCTTGCTTACAGGAAAAAACCTCGGCAACCTTATAGGAACTGGTATTGCTCTGCTAAATAACTTGGAGGCTTGGTGTAAAGCCAATTCCTTCACTATAAATGAAAAGAAAACGAAGGCTGCTCTGTTCCGTGCCATGCGAAAACCTGCTGAGATAGATGTAGAGCTGAGACTTGGGTCAAAAAAAAGACTGAGATTGTTCGGGTAGTAAAAGTCCTTGGGGCTAATTCTGGAAAAGCAATGTCTTAGGAACGACCAACCTAGAAGCCGCTGTGAACAAACTGTCTAAAGCAGTAGGTATTATGTGTAAATTCAGATTTTTCTCCCTCAAAAATAAAACTGTTACTTTATTAACTGCCTTTTTTTACATGCCTAACGTACCATATTTGTTTAGGGTACAACAACGAAAAGCTATATCGAAAAATTGTTAGGAATTCAAGAGAAGCCGTTCGTACAATTGTTAATGCCGCGTATGACAACCACACGGAACATATTTTCAAGTCGTTCAACCTATTACCTGTAACGGAAGTTCACGACTCCACACTTTTTAATAAACGACACGAACTAGCTCTTAATAATAATGACGCGTTCATAATACACTTTCCAGGGCTGAAGACAAAGAACAAGTGCGAGAGTGCGGGTAAATGAACGTTGGGAATTCCAAGAGTTAGAACAAACTATGAGTACGAAAGATTCACTATCAATTACTTGCCCTGTTAAATGCCTTTAAGTCGTCCTGTAGCAATGTATAAGCGGTTATTTTTTCTCATCAAAGAGCGTTTTACTGCTTTGTGTCATTTTACATATTTGCATTTGAGCTTGCTTGCTTGTTCAGTCTCTATTTCGTGTTCATTTTTGTTTATATTGGCGAAGTGGTGTGCATTTGGTGTGAATGTGTGTGCATTTTAGCTATTTCCATTTGGGCTGCTTGCTTGTTCAGTCTCTTTTTTGGTGTAGATTTTTGTTAATATTGGCGAATGCCGCTTGCCGCCTGTTCCACCGGGGGCTGGGGCTAGTCGTGCTGTTTTTACGGCTTTCTTTCCAGCTCTCTTTGCGCGAAGTGACTTGTTTTTTTTTGTTTTTTCGCGCAGGAATATTATCTAATCAAATCAAATCAAAACCAAACCTCTGGCTCCCGTTTGTGGTGTAGGAGAGGACACTGAACAACTACGCTGTTTTTTCACGTTTCTGCTTGGCGCGAATGACGGCGGGAAGTTTACTACGGGCGAGACATTTCAGCGTGAAGGAATGTTTAAGCCCCTGGTAACGCAAAGACAGTGCGGTGCGGGTTTCTAAAGCTCTTCTGCGTTTCTTTCGAGACCCTGGACTCGACTGCAGATCGTGTGTGTTTCGGTCAGTTTTGTTTAGGACAGGGCACTTTAGGCGCTCGCCCTGTCGTCGTAGCTCGCTCACTGGACCCAAGTAGAGCAATAGGGCGTCCCGTGGAAACGCTGTCATTCGCGGTGTACCCCAGAGACTTCGAATGCCAAGCGGTTTGTCTAGTCATAAGTAATCCTAACTCGCAGAGCGCTGCCTTTTGTTTTACATCTCCACGTTGTTTAGCGCAATGAAACATATAGGTGCCTTTGAGGCAGAATATACGTAATTAACCTGCAGTGCCCGCGGGCAGTTAGTTAGGAACGCTCGTTGGGTTGGTTTTTACGATAATAAACGAAAAAAGCCGAAGCGCAAAACACCAATGGCGCGTTCGAAATGACACAGAAAGGCTGCCGCTGCGCAAAAAAAATCGCTCGTTCGAAATGACGTAGAAAGCATCAAGACCCGCAAGAAAAAATTACGCGTTGGAAATGATGCCAAACAGCTCCAGCATACGAAGTTTAAACAAGCGCAAGAAGAACAGAAATCCCGCTGGCGCAGTTTCAGGCAGGGGGCGCGCGAGAACTGCGAAGACGGGGAATTTGAAACTCAGGGTGTGTTAGCAGTGAGGGAATAACGGGGGTACAGCCCATTATGATTGCGATATGGTGAGAGAGAGAGGAGAAAAAACTTTACAAACGGCGGGGCTGAATACTTCAGATTGAGGTTAGCCCCAGGTGCAAAAAAAAAAAGAAGAGGGGAAGAAGTGCGCACCAACAATGCTACTTCAGATGGGGTTGAACTCGAGGTGCAAAAAAAAAAAGAAGAGGGGAGAAGTGCGCACCAACAATGAATCCTCTGCTTCCGACAGCTTTAACGACTTCAATTTTATTGTATATGTGTGCTTGTGTCTGTTAATAGATTCCTTTCGTTTTCCCTTTATTTATTTGTAATATTTATTTTAGCACACACCCTCTTTAGATGTTTACCAACCACCCCAACCTGTCCGAAGCGGTCAGCATGTAATAATGCAAGCCAGCATTATGTAGGGGGCTGACCTCCTCGGTCTCATTAAAGAATTGTTTCTCTCTCTACGCTTAGCAACATAACCGATAGTTTGAAATGTACGCTAAGGTGAAAATTCTCATTCATAAGAACAGATCTATTTTCCAAAATAAGAATAAAATATATTATCTTTTTAAAACGTATGAGCAAACATAGCTGTACTTATGGTGGTCCATGGCAGAATATTCGAACTATTATTTGATTCTTAATTTTTTTTATTTGGATTTAAACCGAGGTGCACTATAATCATGCATATCGAGTACAACCCCGGGACGAGTACGTGACAATCCCGTCTTTCTCGAAGCGCCCACTATTTTGCTGCTTGGTTGGTGACGCCCCGGCTGAGCAGCTGTGCAGGGTACGAAGAAGTACAAAATGGACTATAATATAATATTCTGGTACGCAATAGGTTCATTGTCCTTTAGTTAGAATACGTTAAACTAAAAAAGCAAGCTATGGACAAGTACGGGCGTATTTGATTAATAACAGCAATACTTCATTGCCAACTGCGGCCCTTGCACTGACAAAAACAAAATGAACAAAATCTGCGAGATATAAAAAGAAGTTGACCTTTTTATATTAGCCTGACCCTGGTTACCGTGATAATTTTTGTTACAAGTTTTATAATTCAGGTGGGTTCTTTCTTTCATTTAATTTCAGCCCTAACTGCATCAAGCTTATACAAATTGAACGAAAAATTAGAATTACTCATTCTGTAGAAAATACAATTATTTTCAATTTTATTTCGACAACACTCCAAGTTAACACAATTGAAGTATAGTGGCAATATCTTGCATTGGCCTGTAAAATCTTCATACATATTTCGCTTTGCGTAATTATCTAATACACAGCTTCCTGGAATTAGTAGGGCAGTGTGCCCCCATTGCAAAATACTTTGTATTTTCGGTGCACATCATTTGCGCCTGGTTAAATCGATACTGACAAGATTATTACACTTAGAGTTATGCGCTTTTTTCTATAGTTTGTTGAAGGCAGCGATGAAGTTTTTTAAGCTTCCGTTTTATTTCCACTGGGTCGTCTGAATGAAACAAATTTTATCGTTGATCTGCTCGATATTGCGATACTTATTTTAAAAATATTGCCTTAGAAAAACAACCATAAAAACACCACCGACGCAGTTTGCAGCGGCGCACCAACAATTGCAGTGACGTCCATACACGGCCATACGTGACTTGGACGATGGCTAAGATTATAATTCAAGCCGTTTCGGTTTGGGTTCAGTGGAACAATATGCCTGGCATTCACTGCTGCCATCTTGCCACCTGTAAAATGCATGACATAAGCATCACGGCTTGAACTTTAAATTGTAACGATCACTAGCCTAGGCCTACGCATTGGATGAACGCCCTCCACGCGATCAGAGACACTCGAATTCGATGCATTTTCCCCCTTCCTTGGTGCTTTCGTGGCTTTTGCTTGTATAGTAGGATGCCTAGGTTCTCACCTAGCCAAAATTGGGCTGACTCCGGACTGTGGCCGTGATGAGCCATTGCCTTTTTTATGTAGGTGATTGGCTGCAACAACCATTACAACAGGTTGCTCCAAAGCCTTCGTTGCAAACCATTTAGGTAGCCTGGATAAGAACCTGAAGGAATTTCATCATCATCATCACCAGCCTATCTACGCCCACTGCAGGGCAAGGCTCTCCCATTATTCTTAAAGATCCCGGTCCTGTTGCTTACTGTGACCAATTTATCCCCGCAACTCTTGATCTCATCTGTCCAACTAACTTTCTGCCACCCCTTGCACGCTTGCCTTCTCTGGGACACACTCTGTTACCCATAATGACCAGCGGTTATCTTGCCTTCGCATTACAGACCTGCCACGTCCATTTCTTCTTCCTAATCTCTGCTAATATGTCCTTAACACGTGTTTGTTCCTGACCCACTCCGCTCTCTTCTTGTCCCTCAATGTTACACCTATCATTTCACGCTCCATTGCTGCTGAGTCGTTCTCAATTAAGTTGAACCCTCTTAGTGAGCCTCCAAGTTTCTGCCCCGTAGGTGAGTACCGGTAAGATGCAGCCTGTCATACACTTTCTTCTTCATGACAATGGTAGGCTGCATTCATTATCTGAGAATGTCTGCCATATGCACGTCACCCCCCATTCTGAATCCTTCTAATTATCTCTGCCTCATGGTTGGGATCTAGGGTCACAACTTGGCCTAAGTAGATATATTTCGCTTACCACTTCCACTGCCTCGCCACCTATCTTAAACCGCTGTGCTGTCCCGAGGTTATTGATCATTACTTTTGTTTTCTGCATATTAATTTTCAGGCCCACGGTTCTACTCTGTTCGTCCGTGCGGAAAGCATGCTTTGCCATTCGTCCCCCGAATTACTTAGCAAGGCAAAGTCATCAGCAAATCTGAGGTTGCTGAGGTAATCTCCATTAAACCCTACTCCACCCCTGTTCCCAATCCAACGTTCTGAATACTCTTGTAAACATGCTGTGGAATAACATAGGAGAGATTGTGTCTCCTTGTCTGACACCCTTCCTTATAGGTATTTTACTGCTCTCCTTATGGAGGATGATGGCAGCTGTGGATCCATTGTAGATATCCTCTAGTATTCTTACATACATATGCTCATCTATCCCCTGGCTCCGTAGCGGCTGAATGACTGCTAGGTTTTGACCGAGACAAATGCTTTCTCACAATCTATGAAGGCTATATATAAAGTTTCAGTATACTCAGCGCACTTCTCTATCACCTGATTGATCGTGTGAATATGGTCTATTGTTGAATAACCTTTACGGAACCTTGCTTGTTCTTAGGTTGACTGAATCTAAGGTTTAGATTCGGTTAGCGATTACCTTGGTAAATACCTTGTAGACGAGTGACAGTAAGCTGATCGGCCTGTAATTTTTCAAGTGCTTCATGACACCTTTCATATGGATTAGGATGATGTTCGCATATTCCAAAGATTCCGGTACCATTGCGGTCATTAGGCATTGCGTATACATGTTTGCCAGTTTTCCAAGTACAATTTCCCCGCCATCCTTCAAGAGGTCGGCTGTTATCTGATCCTCACCAGGTGCTTTGCCCCCTTTCATTATTCAAAGCCTTCTTACTTCTTCGGTCGTTACTGGTGGGATGTCTATCTCCTCTGAGCTACTTCTCGTTCGGCATTATCTTGGATGTCCTGGCTACTGTACAGATCCCTATAGAACTCCTCGGCCACTGTGACTATTTTATCCCTATTTTTTATGACATTGCCTTGCTTATCCTTAAGTGCATACATCTGATTTTTCCCCACGCCAAGACGCCACTTCTCATCTTTCAGGCTACCTCCATTCTTTAGAGCGTATTCGATCCTCTCCATATTATACTTCCGTAGTCAGCTGTCTGCTGCTTACGCGTATTAACTTCGAAAGCTCCGCTAGTTCTATTCGTGTCAGCTTCGTGGTTGAGATTGTCATGGTTTGCCGTTTTCTAATTAGATCTTTCGCCTCCTGTGAACGTTTGCCAGTATCCTGTCTAGCCATAGTGCCCCCGACTTCTACTGCACACTCCGTGATAATACGATGTAAGGTTGTCGCTGGCTTCCTGTGTCGTAAGCTCGGCTTCCTCGTTAAGGGCGGAATATCGGTTCTGCAGCGCGATCCTGAATTCTTCTACTTTACGTCTTAGTGTTCGTTTATCGCCTTCTTTCGTACTAGCTTGTTGCGGTCCCTCCTCCGATCTAGCCTAATTCGAGATCTTGCCATACGGTGGTTCGTACACCTTACCCTTCCGAGTACTTCCGCATCCTGCACGACGACGCCAGGGTTATCGCATAATATATGTTTAGGTCTGTTTCATTTTTATGCTCCCCATTCGGGCTCCTCCAGGTCCACTTCCAACTCTCCCGTTTACAGAAGAAGGTATTCATTATGCGCAGGTTATTCCGTTCTGCAAGCTCAACTAGTAGGTTCCCCCTGCTATTTCTACAGCCCAGACCATAGTTCCCACTGCCTTGTCTCCAGCCTGATTCTTGCCTACTTTAGCATTGAGGTCCCCCATAAATACGGTATACTGTGTCTTTGCTTTAGCCATTGCCGATTCCACATCTTCATAAGCGTTCCACTGCTGGTCGTCGTGGCTGGATGTGGGTGCGTAGCCCTGCACCACCATCAGCTTGTACCTCTTATTGAGCCTATTACAAGACCTGCTGCCCTTTCGTTTTAATGCTATAGTGTTCTTCTATGTTCCCAGCTATGCTTTTATTAACTAGAAATCCAACCCAGTTCTCTTTCCTGTCCTCTAGCCCCCGGTAACCTTAGACGTGTCCATTTTTAAGCACCGTAAGGCTTCGCCTTCTCTCCTAGATTCGATAAGCCCCTATTGCATCCCATGAATGCCCTCTAATTCGTCGAACAACACCTCGAGACTCGTTTCGCTAGATAAGGTTCGCGGTTAAACGTTGCCAGGTTCATATTCCATTGGCGGCCTGTCCAGATCCAGGGATTCTTAGCACCCTCTGCTGCGTCACAGGTCTGACCGCCGCCGTGGTCAGTTGCTTCGCAGCCGCTGGGGACTGAGGGCCATGGGTTAATTGGCGTATTCATGGAAGTTTGTGGCCTTTACTACACCAGGGTGGCCAATCCTGCTCTGGTGAGGGAGTGCATTGCCGGCAATGGTCGCGGGAGTCAGGCCGCACCCCAAGCCCCTTTGTGCAATTCCATCAATACGCGGATTTTTTTTTCTCTTTTAATCCGGTGGAACTGTGCCGGCCCCGGGATTCAACCACGGTACTTCTGCACGCGAGGCGGATGCTCTACCTCTACGCCATCGCTGCATTGCTGCAGATTTAGAAAGCATTGAATAAGGTAAGCTACGTGATGGTGTACAAGTGTAGTGCAAAATAAAAGAAGAATCCGCTTTCGTGCATCGGCGTTTGTGCTGTTGTGCCTTTGTAGGGTACACTCTTGGCCTATTTTATTTGAAAAGACAATCGTTTTTCTTAGGATACTTAAACAGAAAGATTGTCGGTTTTCTGTACGTATATTTGTTTCTCTGTCCTCGATTCAACAGCCCAGCTAAGAGTCAAAATTATTCTTGGGTGATACGTTTATGTAGTCAAACATTTTCAATTTATTCAATGTAGAAATATTGGCAATATTTGTCAACATTGCTCAGAAAATAATACTGTAAGGCTCATTTGAAGAATAGCAATCATTACACAACTGCTGTTCGCAGTGGTATTTAAATTAAAACTAGATACGTGCTCAATCTTTGCGACCGCAAATTACAAAAAAACGCATCGTAAAAATGTTTTAAACAGTAAATACAAATAAGGCTGCCGTCCCAACCTCGCGCTCGTGGCTTATGCACTAATTACTCAAAGCCTAAAGCGGCGAGACAGTTGAACGTGGCAAAATTGAACTCGGCGAACCTCTAATGGGGGCAATGAGTCGGAAGGCGCAACAACATGACTAGTTGATGTTGGAGACAACGCTGGCACTGGCATGGCCGCGGAGGCAGAGGACGATCATTGTTTTTCGTGGACACTATCAGAGACGCGAGATGTGTAGCGAATCTTTTGACACTGAATTTTCGCGGTGCATTCAATGAAACCTGATGTACAAATGACATCTTACCGTTTCATGTACAACATAATACTTAGTGGTGCCTAAAGCACACCACTGAGGTGCACCGAAAGAAAGAAATCAAAAGACAATAGGCTGCAGGTTGACGGAACCACCATCATGTGCGAAGGTTTCGTGACCCTCACCCCGCCCAACGAAGTGACGCGTGCAGAAACCAAACAGAAATCAACGTTTGTTCCGATACGGCAAAACAAAATGACATGAGTAGAAACAGCAGCTCGTAAAACATACGGCATATAAACAACGCGACCCTGAAAGACGCACTGCACCGATTGTGCAGCAAAATAACACAACGTTTCGCTCTACACTCACGACAACGTTCGAGTAGTGGTACTAAGCCACTCCGTGTGCGCCTACCACAGGTGCTGGTCAGTCGGAGCAGGCCAAGGGTCGTCGGTCCGGTTGTCTACCCCTTGCTGCTCCCATCCTGGTTCTGCTGCCGCCACGCTGTTCCGTCAAACTCCCCTTACCGCACCCGTGAGAGCAGTCTTTATACCAGACGGGGCCGTTGTGCGCATGTTCCGGGCTTGGTACGCACCACACGTGTTCCATTCTCCGCTAACTGTTTATCCCACGCGCACGCACGGGATATGACGCACCGACGTCACTATCTCTGTCCGACGTGTGCTGGGCACTGTAATGGTGATTACAGTGCGCACGAGGGGCTAAGTCCCTACAAGGATACGCACTCCCTCTACTGTTTTCCTGAAAACAGGCTCACTGAGGCTCATGGACTCGACGCGTGCAGAAAAAGGGGTTCCAAAATACCCTGCAATTTTCCCATCAAGATTTCAGCTTGGCTCAAAATGATTAGGCTGCTATAGTTCCAGGTGCAGGCACTTGGGCTAACATGATGGAATCAACGGTTTCGAGGCTACCTTACATATACGCCGAATTCGAGGTCACGTTAGGGAAATTGCGTAGCTAGAACAAAGTGTATCAAATATATCTCTGGTGATTAATACAGCTGAGAGACCATATAAATAAGTCTTGCAGTTCAGCATTTGACGACTTACAAGGTGATGAAAAAAAATTATTTTATTTGAATATTCTGTTGAGTTTTCCATCCATGAAATAACATTCTATTCTAGCAACCCCTGACATCAGCAACATGAAAAAGCAGAAGGTAAAAAAATTGGTTAATTTCAAACTATTTTCGCCCTGACAGTAAACGCAAGGAAATACTTTACCATTCTGTGTGCGGAACGTATTTCGTTATAGCAAGGAGATTTCGGCAGATATGATTAGATAGATAAATGGAAGCAACTTTATTTAGTCGCCTACAGAGCGACACCACCACTAATGGCGCCGCGACGCGGGCCTTGCGTCTTCTCAGCGGGTGGTCTTTACTCGACTACGGCGCGTGGTACTCCCGCATTCGGTTGCCCTTGGGTGCAACGTCCCGGTGGTTTCGCTCGGCCTTTGTCTTTCAAGAGCCGCCGAGACCTGCTCGACGGCCCAGGTTTAGATTTTGTGGTCGCACTTCGCCGCAGCCGCGAGCCGCGGCGGAATCGTTGTACTTGTCGGCACTTCGTCGGGGAACTTGGTGCAGTCCCATAGGATGTGCGTCCGGGTGGCCCTCCCCCACTGGGTGACGCGGCACCCATCACTCGCATACACTTGCGGGTACATATACTTCATCAACACTGGGGTGGGTAAGTACCCAGTCTGTAGTTGTCTGAACAGCACCGCCTCCGCTCGGCTCAGCCCGGGTGCGGGGGTGAGAGAGTCCTTCGAGCCAAGCAGGGGAACTGTGTAAGTTCGTTTAACGTCGTCATATATCCTGTTGCTACACCACAGTGAACGGTAGGTTGCAGCGCGCGGTTGGTTAGCGCTCGCGCCACTGCGTGTTCCGTCTCATTCTGGGTTTCGTGCTTGTCCGACGCAACGTTGCCCTCGTGCCCCGGGAACCACGTGATTTTAACACACCTGTTCTCTCGTTCGAGCACGGCCGAGCACGGAACGCGCACAGCCTCACTGCACACTTTCCCCTTGGCGTATGTCCGCATGGCACTCCTCGAATCACACAACACTGTCCGCCATCCGGAGTCGGAAATGGCCAGGGCAAAGGCCACCTCATCCGCGTGGGACGCCTCTCGGACCTGAACGCTCGCCGCCGCCCTCGTCGCGCTGGACGACGCCTCGATGACGGTAGCCACAAATGCCTCCCTGTTTCCGTGGTATTCGGCCGCGTCCACGATCCTTGCGTGCTCATCCTTGGCATTCAAGTTGATGAGGGCCGTGGCCCTCGCCGCTCTTCTCTCCTTATTAAACTCCGGATTCATGTTCCTCGGGATGAGGTCTACCCGAATCCGTCGCCGCGTCTCGTCCGGGACAGGAGCATCGATGCTCGCCTTCCTCGTCGAAGGCATTAAGGCCAAATCTTGCAGTATGCGCCTACCGGTCTCGGTCGTAGAGAGCCGCTCAAGCTGGGCGGATCGTTGCCGTTCAGCAATTTCCTCGAGGGTATTGTGTACCCCCAGGCTCAGAAGCTTGTAGGTGCTTGTGCACTCGAACAGCCCGAGTGCCGCTTTGTACGCTCGGCATAAGAGGGCGTTGGTCTTATCTTTTCGCACTGCAGTATTTGTTAAAGCTGCCAAAGTAGACGACGTGGCTGGTAACGAAAGAGTGCACAAGCCCATCAACCTCTCCTTCGTCTCGGCCTTGCAGCTGGCGACCCGTCTGATGAGACGCACTGCTTGGTGTTCTTGTCTGTAAGGCTGGCGAC
>JABSTR010002675.1:0-45043 GCA_013339765.2 Haemaphysalis longicornis
TTCTCTCACTGTAGAAGCCCACACTTGTTTTCCATATCCAACATATGCAAGCAAAGAAGAAGACGGGAATTATCAAAATAGAACCTCCTGCCGTGGGCACAGTGCCAGTTTGCAGCGTCTACAGTTCGTGCCGAGAACGAATTTACACGGGTCAAGTCTTTTAACACATGTAATTAATAGGTGTGGGCGCCGGTTAAATATTTGAACCCGATTAATCAGCTGGCTTTATGCCCCCAGACCTATAATTACATTTGTTAAAAGATCTCGACCCATGTAAATTCGTTCTCGGCACAAACTGCAGACGCTACAATGGCACTGAGCCCACGGCAGGAGGTTATAGTTTGATAATTCCCGTCTTCTCTTTCGCTTGCATGTGTTGGATATGTAACGAAGTGTACGTCGACCAGTACAGAAAAATCTTAAATCCTTTATTTAAAAAAAAACTCCATCAATCAAGGTGAGAATCGAACCCACATCGCAGCAGTAGTGTGGGCACTTATATCACGCTCCTGACCACTCGACCGATGAGGAACCGGTGCTGTCGAAAACGTTACTTGTCTGTGATTTACTCATTCCGTACCAGTTTGGCCGTAAAACAGCAACCTTTGTGTTTTCGGATTTGACCGTTGACGTCAGTATCGCAAGCGACCATTTCAATAATGTTGCTAGAGCATCACGGTATTTGGATCCGTTTTGCGGCTTTCAATAACTTTTTTGTGCTTAACGTTACGCCGGACGTAACCCAAAACATTGGCCTAAAGTTCCCTCGGACGTAAATTCAGTTTTCAATTCTGGGTTACGTCGGACGTAGCTATAGAAACTGTCCTAAAGTTCCGTCGGACGTAACTCTAGTTTTCAATTCTGGATTCCGTCGGGCGTAGCTCTAGAAACTGGCTTAAAGTTCCCTCGGACGTAACCCTAGTTATAAATTCTGGGTTCCGTCGGGAGTAACTGTAGTTTTCAATTTTGGGTTCCGTCGGACGTAACTCTAGTTTTCAATTTTGGGTTCCATCGGACGTTAAAAAAAAACTGCCAATTACGGCTGGTTTTAAGTATGGACCGGCAACCGGCCTGCTGTTTAAAGGGACACTGAAGTGAATTTGTCAAGCTCCCGTTTTGCTTGCACTGCGTAGACTGGCTCTTTTTTCCCACTTTTTCATCTCGTTTATCCGGTTGATAAGTCAGTAAATATTTTATAAAGCGGAAAGAAGAAAAACTACCATGCGCGGTCTGTGGCTGCCGCACCAACTAAAGACTGTGACGACGGGAGGAGGTGGCACCGTGATTGGACGATGTCCAAGGTTAGCATTCAAACAAGTTTCGGTTTCGGTTCTGTAAAAACATGCTTGACATCTGGCGGCATCGTTGGAGAGGCATTCTCGATATCTCAGTAATCGTCGTACCGCGCTTCTGCCATGTTGTCGGCTGTAAAATGTCTAGGATAAGCCTCCAGCAGCTTGGAATCGTAGCAATCTCTAGCCGAGGCCTACGCAGTGGATGAACGCCCTCCCCGTCACCGCAGACGCTCCATCCATGCATCTTTTTGCCGCATGTTCGGAGCTGGCCTCACTCATGCCTGTATCGTAAAAAGCGTGTTCGCACAACGCCAAGGGTCTACTGATTCTGGCCTGTGCCCACTGCCCGCAAGTAGTCGGTACTTGTGGCAATAGCACGCCAACGAGAACTCGCTAGCGCGTCAGTGTCAGTCTGCGGGCGTTCTGCGAACTTTCTTGTGGGGCAGTGAACGTTACAGCCCAAAAATGGTGAACTCAGTTTAGAAAACATTGGCCGGAACGAAAAACTTAACTTACAAAAAAAAAGCATGTACCCTATAGGGATTCGAACTTGCGACCTACAAACCAACAACCCTAACGCTTTAGACCACTCGGCCACGAGCCTTTTTTTTTTCTTTACTGCATGGAAAACTGCCCTTAATACAGCCTACAAAAGTTATGAGTCATCCAAAAAGATGCACATCACTGCAGCTAAAATAAGCCGTCCGTTAAAACTGGCAAGCAGACGCATGCGTCCAACAGATGCAGCCATTCTGGTGGGTCACTTTGTGCCGCATAAATGCTCCGCACCAACGCAGTTTGCTCCCGAAAAATGGACTTCGTTGGGCGAGGGGGTTCCGCGTGCCTGTCCGTCATGCGGCACTTCCACAAGCTATACAATCCGATCACAACAAATATATCATAGGGCACTCCAGTAACATATCTAAAAGGCAAGAACCGAATTACTCGGCCATGAGCCTTTTTTTTTCTTTTCTTTATTACATGAGATAATACGTTCAGACGTTGCAGTACGAGGAATACAAGCAAACAAAGGAATACACTGTAGTTATGAGAAGCACATATACATCAAAATTCAGGCAAACACACACAAGCCTTCAAAAGAGGGAACCAGTCAGGTGGTTGGTCAACTATACACACTATGTACAAATGCCACATTTTCTCGGAAATATGACTTAGTTGATATTGGTGGTTCAGCATGCCTATCACATAAGCGGCATCGCCACAGACTGTACAAACCAATCAACACAAAAAATGTCATAGTCGAATGGCAAAAATCGGATAGAGAAAGGCAGCGCGGCCGAGGCTGGATATACAACCAGTACAACCAGTTCACACTTTTATTTAGTTTTAGCATTTCAAGTACCTTAGGTGACTTTTGTTGTATAGCGCTCGCGTCCCCCAAACTTACACAATTCGTGTCTTGCAAATCACTTGCAATAACCGTGGCCTCCGCGATCGGCTACCGGCGGCGCACCGTTGATGGCGCGCCGCCGCCGGGAAGGCACGTGCGAGGCGCGGTGGAATGCCAAGGTGTCTCGCATCGGCTCGACAGTTTTTAAGTGCGAATGCACTTCTTAAGCGAGCCTGAATCGTCCGCCGCCGTAGTCCGCATAGCAACAGCTGCGGGTGCGCGCGCTCCTCGTCTTCCTCCTCGTCTTCCCTAGCAACGGGGGGAGATGGGCGCGCGCTACTCTCCTCCTCCTCTCTCCGCTCAGTGACTGCGGGTGTTGGGCGCCTCCTCATGGCACATACCCACGTGAGGGATTGACCAGGAATCGGGCGTGAGAAGGGCTAATGCACCCGCTTAAAGGAGTACTGACACGAAATTTCAAAGCTGAGATAACTATGTAAAACGCTTCCTTTTAAGTGCGAATGCACTTCTTAAGCGAGCCTGAATCGTCCGCCTGAATCGTCCGCCTGAATCGTCGTAGGCGTGCGCGTCGACTGGGGTAAGCTCGAGACCTTCGACCAAGGGGACGACGACCGAGTCGACGAAGAAGGAGAAGAGGCGGTGGCTGCGGCCGTCGACGACGGGGACATCGAAACCGTCCCGGCCGACTTCGACTTGGACGACCCGCTGCAGCTGGCGATCGCCCTCAACGCCGTGTCCAAGACCATGTTCTTCAACGAGGAGGGCGACTGCGGGCCGAGGCGAGTCGAACTGGGCAGATCGGACGAAGGAGGAGAAGGAGCGAAGCGACCGCGCGTGTTCGTGGTGAGCTACGACGGCAGCGAGCGGAGGAGCGACTTGGACGCGGCCGACGCCGCGCTCAAGTTGGTCGACCAGTCTCACAGCCTGCACGTGGCTCCGGGCGAGAATCGCGTTCCCATAAGTGCGAATGCAACCGTGCATTCGCACTTACACACTCTCCCCCTCGGGGAAGTGCGAGGGAATTTTTGGACAAAAGGCCCGGACCATCATCCCTAATCGCCGAAATTTTGGCACAACGGCATCCGTGAAGTTGCAAGGACCACGCAGATACCAAATTTCAGGTGGGAAAGTGATTTTTGATCGATTTTAGCGAACTTTTTCTGTGAACGCCACGCCGCCGAGAGCTAAGCCTAACGCTCAGTGAAGTTCCGCGGCGCAGCCCTGGCGGGTCCATCGACCTCACCGGGGCCCCTAGCGACGAATTAACTCAAGAAAATGGCGTCCGCCATGCGAGTGGAAGTTGAAGGCGAGGAAATTATGCCGGAAGAAATGTCTAGAACGTTCGGATGGCAAGTTGCCGGTGAAAAATGGACCCAACGAAATGAAAGCCAGTTGAGCCTATCGTCGCCTAACGTTGGACAGGCAGCGGCAGTCGCCGGCCCACGTCACCCAAAGCGAGGCACGGTCAAGGGAAAGCTACTAAAAGCGGCAAGAATGCCGTTTCTACCGAGACAAGACACCAAGATAGTCATACGTCCCAGAGGAGGCCTGAACGTCGGAGAAATTTCAAGATATGAAGTCAGCCGCGCCATACTGGCAGCTGCGGGAGTTAGCGCCAAAGAAGTTGTTCATGACGTCATATGCCCGAATAAGCAACAAAATATCATCGTTGTCAGTACCCCAAGCAGACAGAACGCAGACCGCTACTCGGCTGTCAGAATCCTCAAAATCAACGGAGCAGCACACGAAATTAGCGCCTATGAAACGGCCCACCACGGGACCGTCAAGGGCGTCATCAGAGGAGTGCCGCTAACAGACACAAATCAAGATATCAGCGAATTCATCGACCAAGACTACAACCCCACCGCCCTACAAGCTAATCGCATCGGCAAGACAACGACGGTGGTTATAGCCTTTGACGGAGACAAAGTTCCAAATTACATCAGGTACGGCAACCTGCTGGTAGAGTGCGCGCTGTACCGCAAGCAAATAGAACTATGCTATCGGTGCGGACGCCTCGGCCACAGGATGGACGTATGCCCCAATCCTGAAGACCGAATATGCCGAGGATGCGGAATGAAGAACCCCGAAGATAATCACGCCTGCGAAAACCCGAAATGCAGCCTCTGCGGAGGGAACCACCTCACGGCAGACAAAGAATGCAAGGCAAGATTTAAGACCCCCTACGTCATACGCAAACGACGCTGGGAAAGGCAACACCCAAGTGAAGACGAAGACCAACAACTAATGCAACAACTAGAATCATCACTAACACCACCCAGAGGACCCGCGCAACAGCAGGCGGCAGCAGGAGGAACGGGCGAACGGCGGAACCGCTCGAAAACAAGAAGGGACGAAGGGACAGAAGCAAGAGCGCCACCAGATCGCCATCGACAACCGGATCTCGCAAGAGGGAGTCCCGCTCGAGGTCCAAGTCGAAGCCCCGGAGGAGCAACGACGCCGAGAAACAGGTGGGCTGGGCGGTGGGGTCTCCCATAGCTCTCAGCAACAGCAACTTCCCTCCCCTCACTCCCGCTTCCCCCCCTCATAAGAACAAAGACTGCAGTCAGTGCTCAGAACTGAAGCAAATGATAGAAAGACAGAATGGTCAGATAAAGGCAATGATGGAACGCATAGAAGCGCTCAGTAAATCAAAGAACAAAAGCAGTGATGATAGCATAGCAAAGAGAAAAGTAGCCAAGAGAGACACCACCTGCTCCACGCAGGCAGAGCCAACGCAAACCTCATCACCAACGCCAATCACGCCACAGATGCTAGTCGCGCCGCCAATGACGCAAGCAATGACGCAAAATACCAACAAAGAGACGACAGCAGTAGCAATGGAAGAAGGGACAGCGGAAACCACCGTTCCTCCGACTCTCGAGACGGTCATAGCTATGCTCACGAAGATCTCCAACCAAGTGAACGATTTAGCAACAAGAATGGAAAACGTTGAAACCAAATGCGGCCAATTAACAGTGAGAATTATGACACTAGAGGCGAAATTCAAACACAAGGCAATGACTAGCAAGAGAACAGCGAAAGAAGAGAAAGAAACAAGCGACGAGGAATAAGCTCGGCACGCAAATACACCATCCAAGAAACAAAGAATGAAGAAGAGTAAAGAAAAACAGAAAGAGACCGCAACAATCCTACAATGGAACTGCAGCGGACTACAAGGTAAGATAAAGGAATTACATCTATATATAGACAAACTGGAACAGAAACCAGACATCATAGCGCTGCAAGAAACGAATGGCAAAACTAAACTCTCGGGATACGTCACATACACGGACCCCGGAGAAAAAAAATTCCCTCGCACTTCCCCCGAGGGGGAGAGTGTGTAAGTGCGAATGCACGGTTGCATTCGCACTTATGGGAACGCGATTCTCGCCCGGAGCCACGTGCAGGCTGTGAGACTGGTCGACCAACTTGAGCGCGGCGTCGGCCGCGTCCAAGTCGCTCCTCCGCTCGCTGCCGTCGTAGCTCACCACGAACACGCGCGGTCGCTTCGCTCCTTCTCCTCCTTCGTCCGATCTGCCCAGTTCGACTCGCCTCGGCCCGCAGTCGCCCTCCTCGTTGAAGAACATGGTCTTGGACACGGCGTTCAGGGCGATCGCCAGCTGCAGCGGGTCGTCCAAGTCGAAGTCGGCCGGGACGGTTTCGATGTCCCCGTCGTCGACGGCCGCAGCCACCGCCTCTTCTCCTTCTTCGTCGACTCGGTCGTCGTCCCCTTGGTCGAAGGTCTCGAGCTTACCCCAGTCGACGCGCACGCCTACGACGATTCAGGCGGACGATTCAGGCGGACGATTCAGGCTCGCTTAAGAAGTGCATTCGCACGTAAAAGGAAGCGTTTTACATAGTTATCTCAGCTTTGAAATTTCGTGTCAGTACTCCTTTAAGCGGGTGCATTAGCCCTTCTCACGCCCGATTCCTGGTCAATCCCTCACGTGGGTATGTGCCATGAGGAGGCGCCCAACACCCGCAGTCACTGAGCGGAGAGAGGAGGAGGAGAGTAGCGCGCGCCCATCTCCCCCCGTTGCTAGGGAAGACGAGGAGGAAGACGAGGAGCGCGCGCACCCGCAGCTGTTGCTATGCGGACTACGGCGGCGGACGATTCAGGCTCGCTTAAGAAGTGCATTCGCACTTAAAAGCACAGCAACCATGGTACGTAGCAACGTGGCGGCCACACAACACATGACCGCCCAACGGGGCTGCGAACATACGCTCATAGAAATCCGCAGCAGAAGAGTGTGTGGTGGACTCGTTTGGCCATGTGGGTGTACGACGCGTAAGAACGGTACTCGAGCGGGTAAGAGAAAAGAAAGTATATTCACAGCGCCAACAGAAAACGATACAGCTGACAAGCGGTACAATTGCGAAGCACAACAGCAACAAGACACTAGTCCGATACCCCTAACCAGCGTTCAATAGAGGGGGAAAAACGTTCTCACAGACGGCCCGACGGTCGATGTTCGGCGAAGTCGATGGCGGGTCACCGCCAGTCCCGGTCGCGGTCGAGCGCTGGCCGTCTCTCGCCAGCTCTGCCCGAGCGAGACGGCAGAAGATGCACCACGTCCTACGTGGCGGGTGCAGCGGTGGTTCCGCCCTGGGCCGTGATCTCCAGCCTCGGCCAGTCGCACGATCGCGCCCCGGTCGTCTGCGGGTCCCACACGCGTTGGCGGGCCCCGACTCACACGCCTCGAACTACTCGAACGGGATCACAGGAACTGCGGGTCCGCCCCCGGTCCTTGCCCGCTCGTCAGCTCCGAGTCTCCGCTGCCGCCCGAACCGCGTTCCACCTCCAGCCCTTTTTCTTCCTCCTCCACGTCTTCGTGCGCCAGCGCGTGGTCCACTTTTCCCAACAATGATGGCCAATCCTCACAATCACCCCCCACTTCAAGAGGTTGTTGCGGTCAAACAACCTGCTCAGACAGTTCGGATGTCGTCCGTGGGCCATGATGCGGAGCGTTCAGCGTCTTTGACAGCGCGCACACACACGAGCTCGATGATCAAAGTAACGGGTACAAAAAAAAAAAACACTCACCCGTGGATGAAGCAAAGGCAAAGATAAATTCCAAGCAAAAAATCACACATCACTCTCACCACAACAAAAAAAATGCACTATGGTAGTGTTGGGGAAAAACAAAGTCAAGGGCTGTCCACGCCACTAGAATATAAACCAACGTTGAGCAGACAGTCTCATGCGGTGACCGGCGCCCGCTGGCATATGCAACGAGATGGGTAATTCTTTTCTGCCACTGCAGGAGTACCCTGCCGATCGGTGCGGTAAAAGGGCCAGTTCGTAGGATAGAAGCTTTGCCGGTTCACGACATACGTTCGGTGAAAAGAAGGTTCATACGGCTGTTGCCATCCCGCATCCTCTGTTTGGAGTGCTATAGATGCTTGCCGACGTGTTTGTTCAGCCGGAATTCGGGGTTCATACTTTTTCAGCATGTTTATGTGGAACAAGCTGGTTCGCGTGCCCAGGTCGATGACGTAGTCGACATCATTTCTTCTTTCCAGCACAGTGAAGGGCCCCTTCCATGTCAGGATGAGCTTGTTCGTGTCGGACGGGAGAAGAAGCAATACTTGGTCTCCAGGGCTGAGTTGGCGCCTTTTCGCCCTTCTGTCGTAGTAGCGTTTCTGCACTACCTTGGCTTTGCTAAGCTGTTCGTGTGCAATGCGACAGGTGTCTTCCAGGCGTCGTCTCAGATCGACAACGTAACCGTACGATGTCTTTGTGTCCTGATCGATCCCTTCTCCTGTCCATAACTCCTTCAAGATGACCATAGGACCCCTGACATAGCGGCCATAGATCAGGTCAAAGGGCGAGAAACCCAGGCTGGCTTGAGGCACCTCGCGGTAAGCGAATAGTAGCGGCGCCAGGTACCTATCCCAGTTTTTAGGGCTCTCTTGGCACATGCGGCGAACCATTTGCTTCAGCGTGCCGTTGAACCGCTCGACAAGCCCGTTGGCCATGGGATGATATGGTGTCGTGGGCAACTGTGCAAACGAGAGGAGCCTGTTCAGCTCCTTCATCAGGCCTGATGTAAATGACTTTCCTCGGTCGCTAACAATTTCTCGTGAAAAACCAACGCGGGAAAACATTTCCACCAACCCTTCGGCCACCTTCTCCGTCTCAATACTCGGTAGAGCAACTGCGTCTGGATAACGTGTTGCAAAGTCTACCATTGTGAGGACGTACCGATTCCCCTTCTGGGAGGTTGGGGAGAGAGGACCGATAATATCGATCGCTACCCGTTGGAACGGGGTCTCGATGACTGGCATACTTACAAGAGGTACGCGCCCCACCAGATGTTTCGGTACGGTTCTCTGGCACACATCACAGGATCTTACAAAGCGCGTGGTATCGGATCGCACGCCTGGCCAATAAAACTCATCCAGCACCCTATCCGTTGTCCTTTTGATGCCTTGGTGGCCGGAGAGAATCCCTTCATGGGCCATTTTTAGAACGAAGCCCCGGAGACCGCTAGGAACGACTAGTTGTTCCATCTCCTTCTTCGATGGGAGCCGACATCGGCGGAAAAGAATTCCGTGCACGAGGACGAAGACCGTTTCTGCTGTCTTCACGGTAATTTTCCTGCCAACCGAGTCGAAGCAGGACTGAAGCGTGCGGTCTTCTTTCTGCATCGAAGCGAGCTCCGTTGGGCTTATGTTGAGTAGGCTGATGGAAGCTACAGGTAGCTAGCTCGTCCACGCGTGTCGCCGCACACGCGCATCCCTCCTCCTCCTTGAAGGATGGTGGTGGCGCAAATTGGCTTGGCCTACGTGAACTGTCGTTGACCTTGCTGGACTTCGACCTCCGCTTGGAAGAGGGATGTCCTTTCGGAGAGATGGAAGTGTGCTTCTGACCCCTCCAGTTGACGTCCGGCGCTGCATCATCACGAACGCCAGCGACATTTCCCAAAATCACCTCGTAAAGAGGGTTGTCCATGCAGGTCGCTGTCACGTGGCCTGTGAAGAATGGGCAGTCAACATACACTTCGGCTTCAGGTAGGCACAGAACAGTGCGGTCAAGAAGGTGCACAGTGCTCATTCCTCCTGTAAGCTTGGAATCGGGAACCAAAGAGCGGTTCACAATTACAGTGTTACAGCCGGAGTCGCGTAACACGGTTACTCGCCTTCCTTCCAGCCAACCGTTAGCGGTAGGCATGCGGTCCTTGGAAGCCTGGGAGGTTTTGCGGCTGAGGGCCAAGTTCTTTTGTTCATAAAGGGTTGACATCTTGTCCTCATTACCATCGCGACACTCCGTTGGACGGCTCAGCGAACATGACGCTTTGTTCGCAGAGTCTACGTTAGGGCACGTTTCCGCTTTGTGTCCGGTCTTGCGGCACTTAAAACAGGAAACAGTTTTTTGGCTAGTGGAAGCCCTGGTCTTCGACCAACAGTCGGCTGGCTTGTGCCCTCGCTTGTTACAAAGGAAGCAGTGTGGCTTTCCTTCGACATCCTGGAGGTCAAGCATTCTTGGAGGCAATGGCGGCTTGCCAGACTCTTTCTCCTCTCGGCGTTTCCCTAGGTTTGTAAGACCTTGGGCCTCGAGGTAGTTGTCAGCATTCTCGGCTAACTGGTCTAGCGTTTGACAGCCCCTTTCCTTCAAGAAAATGGCCAGCTTATCATGACACTTGCTTAGAAACTGCTCCGAGACTATTTTGTCACGGAGAGCTTCGTAGGTTCTGGTGGTCTTAGCCAGTTCCTGCCAGTTATCAAAATAGCCTAACAAGCGACCAGCGAATTGGCGGCCTGTCTCAGAGTTCTCTGGTTTGGCTCCACGAAACTTGGTGCGCTACCCCTCTTCAGTGTAGCGAAATCGCTGAAGCAGGGTCTGCTTCAGCTTAGCATAATTCAGCGCATCATCTGCAGCCATGCGTCCGACGACACTCAAAGCTTCACCAGTGAGGCACAGGTTCAATGAAAACGCCCACTTGTCCTGCGGCCAATTCTGGCTCGTTGCGACGCGTTCGAAAACGCTGGATGTAAGCGTCAAGTTCATCGCGCTCTTCATTAAACGTCGGGATCAGCTTGTGGGGGCTGTCGTACCCATGGGCGACGCTGGTAGCTGCAGACGTGCCTGACTCCGCGCTAGCGTTGGGCTGCTGCTGTCGTATTTGTAACTGGAGTTCAAGGACCGACCGCTCCGTTTCTAAGCGAGCTGCCGCTTCGCGATTCGCTTCCAGTTCCGCTGCGCGTTCTTCCCTGAGTCTGGCACGCTCTCTGTCAATAAATTCTTTCAACTCTGTACCGGAGAGGCCAAATTTCTCCCCTAGGCTCACCAACTTCTCGAGCTCCATTTTTATCCGTCACACACACGGTAACAAGGCAAGGCTCTTTAAGGTGGAATTAAGAGCAAAGTCCTGTCGCGGACGCCAGATTGTGATGGACTCGTTTGGCCTTGTGGGTGTACGACGCGTAAGAACGGTACTCGAGCGGGTAAGAGAAAAGAAAGTATATTCACAGCGCCAACAGAAAACGAGACAGCTGACAAGCGGTACAATTGCGAAGCACAACAGCAACAAGACACTAGTCCGATACCCCTAACCAGCGTTCAATAGAGGGGGAAAAACGTTCTCACAGACGGCCCGACGGTCGTTGTTCGGCGAAGTCGATGGCGGGTCACCGCCAGTCCCGGTCGCGGTCGAGCGCTAGCCGTCTCTCGCCAGCTCGGCCCGAGCGAGACGGCAGAAGATGCACCACGTCCTACGTGGCGGGTGCAGCGGTGGTTCCGCCCTGGGCCGTGATCTCCAGCCTCGGCCAGTCGCACGATCGCGCCCCGGTCGTCTGCGGGTCCCACACGCGTTGGCGGGCCTCGACTCACACGCCTCGAACTACTCGAACGGGATCACAGGAATTGCGGGTCCGCCCCCGGTCCTTGCCCACTCGTCAGCTCCGAGTCTCCGCTGCCGCCCGAACCGCGTTCCACCTCCAGCCCTTTTTCTCTTCCTCCTCCACGTCTTCGTGCGCCAGCGCATGGTCCACTTTTCCCAACAATGATGGCCAATCCTCACAGAGTGAAAGGAGAGAGGAATATCTTCATCCTAAACGCCTACTGCCGACCATCAAACAAGAACATAGACTTCGACGGCACCATGATAGACTGCATCAAAGAAGCTAAAACAAGGCCGGTTATAATGGTCGGAGACTTTAACGCAGCCCACACGACATGGGGCTACAAATATGCGTCCAGAAGAGGAAACCAATTGCTCAAAGCAATAGAAAACCACGAGTTCGAAATTATCAACGAACCAGGGATACCAACCAGAACAGGCACCAGCACAGCTAGAGACACCAGCCCGGACCTTACGCTAATACGAGGAAACCTAGACGCCACCTGGTGCAATACAGAAGAAAACCTCGGATCGGACCACGACATAATCTACATCACCCTGGGAGGGACATAAATCAGGGCAAGATTAGGCCACGCCAACATTACGGACTGGGACCGACTGAGAAAAGAAACAGAAAAAGAGAAAGAGGAAGAACAAAACGAGGCAAGCCAAGACTGCAAGACGTATGATGAATGGGCCAAAAGGCAGCGAGAAAAAATCAAGAAGTTCACGCAAACGATAGCCACAACCGCTCAAACACCCTTCATAGACAGCCGACTCAGCCACATGTGGGCGGCCAGGCACAGTCTCACAAGAAGGTGGAAGCGACAACGGCATAATCGCAAGCTCCGAAAACGTATAAACGAACTCAACAAAAAAGCGGCCGAATATGCGGTACAACTATGCTGGGAAAACTGGTTTAAGCTATGTGACAGCCTCCAGGCTACTCTATCGACGAAAAAGACATGGAAACTATTAAGACATTTAATCGACCCACTCAAAAGCAAGAACGCCAACGCAAGAGATCTTGCAAAAACGATAAACAAATATGACGGAAGCGTAACGCAACTCATCCATGACCTCACGGATAAATACCTCAAGACAGAAAGAAGCAACACGGCCCCACTCAGGTATGAGGGAGCCACCAACGCAGAAATGGACGCAGACTTAATTGACCAGGAGTTAGTTGCTGCCATCGAGGAAAGCAATCAAGGCAGCGCGCCGGGAGCAGACAACATCACGTACAAACTGCTCAGAAACCTCAACGACAAAGACCGAATGAAGCTATTGATGCTAGCTAATGAGGCATGGAAGAAAGGAAAGCTACCACAAGAATGGAAGGACGCAGACGTCCGCTTCATTCCCAAGCCAGGGAAACCGCCACAATTGGACAACTTGCGGCCCATCTCCCTTACGTCATGCGTAGGGAAGGTGGTGGAGCGCATGATATACAAGAGACTCCAAAGGCATCTAGATAACACCGAATGCCCTCGACCATGTACGGCTTCCGAAGACATCTGAGCACCCATGATGTACTGCTTCAGTTACATGAACTGGTCATCAAGAAGGCAAAAAATCCTGCACCACGAGCCATCTTGGCACTCGACCTAAAAGGGGCGTTCGACAACGTCACACACGAAAGCATCCTCCGTAACCTAAAACAGACGGGCTGCGGTGAAAGAACGTTCAGATATATACAAGACTTTCTGAGCAATCGCACCGCAACAATCAAGATAGGCGACGAAGAAAAGTCATCACCCATAGCCCTGGGAGACAGAGGAACACCACAAGGGTCGGTACTCTCGCCGCTCCTCTTTAACCTGGCACTTCTCCCACTTCCGAGCCTGCTCCAAAAAATAGAGGGAATAGATCACGCCCTCTATGCAGACGACATCACAATCTGGACATCACAAGCAGGATCGGAGGGGTGGATTGAGGAAACCCTACAGAGGGCGGCAGAGACCGTGCACGAATACGCAAAAACGTGCGGCCTCAGTTGCTCACCGCAGAAATCAGAACTTCTGATCATCAAACCAAGACGCAAGAACGGCGAAAAAGACAGCATACGTCTCACCCTAGACGGCACCAACATAGACCCAACCAACCAAGCCCGCATCCTGGGAGTCATCTTTCAAAACAACGGAAAGTCAGAGGCATCGTTGTATAAGCTCAAACAATCCACAGATCAAATAATCAATATGATCAAGCGGGTAGCCAACAAAAGAAGAGGCTTCAAAGAGGAAGATGCCTTAACACTGGTACAAGCGTTCATCACGTCACGCATAGTGTACACGGCACCTTACCTCAAACTACTTAAGAAAGACAAGGATCAGCTCAACGCAATCATACGAAGAGCCACCAAAACGGCGCTGGGAATACCAATGCACTCATCAACGGAAAGACTCCTTGGCATGTCAAAACACAACACGGTAGAAGAAATAATCGAAGCTCACTTATCAAACCAAAGAGTCCGACTCAGTCAGACACCGACAGGTCGACCAGTCCTCGCCAAGGTAGGATGGCAGAAGCAGAGAGTAAAGAGAAGACCGCCTACCCGAAGAATGGGCCCAACAGAATAGAGAGTAAACCTTTACCCCGGAACATGAAACCAGGACGCAATGATGGCCGCCGATCAGCGGCGTACAAAGACCATCGTAAAGGAAATAGACCGAGAAGAAGATTACAGAACACTATACACCGACGCAACAATACCTAAGGGCACCACAAGGGCCACCCTGGCGATAACAACACGGAGTGAACTCGTCACCTGCGCCTCCATCAGGACGTCCCATCTAGAAGTGGCCGAAGAAACCGCAATAGACCCTTTAGAAAAGTCAGTCTGGCAACGTAACTTACTATCATCACCATCGATATTCACCTGGCGTCGGCCATTACTTGATCTCTACTATCAGCCGACCCGGCACTCTGTTAAAATGCCCAACGACCCGATTCAGTGGTCGAAGGATTTATCCTTGCTACCGGGTGGGTTTTCAGAGAGGCGATTAGGCCCCTACTTCGAAAGTTTGGGTGCTTCCAGTTCGTCTGGACGTACTTGCGAGCGCAGCCACAAGCTCGTCTAGGAGTCATATGCCGACCCGTCGTCTGTGCGCGTTGCTTCATCATCGGCAAGGTACAGTACATTAATATATTTGATTTTGGTTAACTGCATGTGAACGGTCAGCATAGCTTCTCAGGAAAGGCTCTGCCGCGTTGTTTCCCCGGCTACAAATGGGTGGCGTGTAGGTCGTTCACGTCGCCGTTATGTCAGCTCCGTAATGTAGTCAGCGGCAAAGCTAACGAAAAGGCTTCAGCCACGCCGCTCGATCTCCCTTCAGCGCTCGAGCGAACCTTCGCCCTACAATAACTGCATGGCAACAAAGCAGCGGCGAGGGATCTGTAACATAGTACACGTGGAAAACTTGGGCGCAAATTGATCGAATGGGCATGGCGTTTAGTATGTAGGCATTATTTCAAAGGGCAATCCTTTTCAAAACGAGCAGTCACATGGGGAACTCGTCGAACAAACCCAGATTGATCACGGCATAGCCATATATGATGCTAGGTGTCGGCGATAGGCGCACGCAGCGTGGCACAGAAGCAAAACAAATAAAATAATCGGTACATAGTTCTAGGCTCTACGGCGGCCAATCTTGAGTATCGTTAACAAAACAATGTTGTCTGAAGAAAACAACGCATGTTCCGATCACACGCTGCATAACCTGTGTGCCCTTCGCGGCCTAGGGAAGCTTACAAAAACATGCGCTGGCATAGGCAGGAAAAGTAGATCGGTGGTTGTGAGAGGTGGCTTACGTTGAAGCCGCTATAAATGCTCGTGAGTTTCTTCATTTGCGCATACACAGTTAGGTCGTAGGACATGGTGCAACCCCCCCCCCCCCTCCCCTGCAACACCGAGTTTTAAACCATTTTTGAAGTCGATCAGAGGTAGTATGTGTGCACATCACCCTGTCAGGGAAAAAAAAGCGTGTAAGAACCTATGTAGGCCCAAGGTCCCCAGAATTTTGGCCAGGTTGTTGGTGTCTCACACATTAGTGAAACTATCATTATTATTGGCCTTGCCAAACTGCTCCCTTTCTAGAGTTTCGAAGCGTCCATGTTCAACATATTTGAGGTGTTTGTCTTATTATTCACAGAAATAAATTGTCGTATTATTCACAGAAATAAAATCTATGTCATGCATGTCATTTATTCAGTTTAATATTCTGATGCGGGTAAAAAAATAGCAATGTTTTTCACTAGTGCACATGTACGGAATGAGTGCATTAAACTTGTTCTGGATTCATTCCAGCCCTGGGGAGTGTGCACGTGAAATGCAAGTGCTTCAGGAGCCAAAAAAGACTTCAAAAGCCCTATGAAGGGACGTGGTCCTGGGGCCTGTGGCAACCGTGACAAAAGCTACGTGCCAATGCCCCGCCGGTAGGAGTGGTGCCTGCAGTCACAGTAGGGCTGCCTTACATCTGCTGGCATTACTGAAGCAGCAGGGATATACTGAACCGCCACCCGAGCTGTCCTGCACAGAGCTGCCGCAGCAATGGCGAAGGCCACGCAGCACCCCACTTGCTCCCATGCCACTGGTGTTTGTCGATTGGAGAAGTGTGCGGCAAGAAGGATTAACGGAGCCAATCTACAGTAAATTCTATGATGCAAGGGTGACTGTGGAGTCATTCGATGAAGTGGCTACCAGTATAAGGACGCTCGGAGCACAGCTTTCTTCCGTCTGTCCTTCACCATTCTCGAGGCAACTAGAAACAGGGGACCTCATTGAGAGCTCCTCAAGAATGGGGCCTACACCTGTGGACTGCCCACTAGAATATTTGAAGCCAGTGGTGCCTCACGGGTTCGAGACATTGATCTGTCCCGAGGTAGAGTGCACAGCCCCAGCCACGACAACACCGACAAGGCCAGCCCTGTTCCAGTCATGCACGGTGTGGAGGCACACTTCAGCGAGCTGTCTTCCTCAGCAAGCTGCAATCCTTGAGGTAAGTATGCAGTCTAAAGTTGCGTCATAACCAGTACTGGGCAAGGGAACTTGCAACGGTGGTTTGCCTGGCAGGTTGGTGTAACGTGATTGATACTTAAATCATCACACCAAAAAAAAAAGGCACTGAGGATAAAGGTATAAAAATAGGTATAAGAATAGCTTTTTTTGTCATCGTGGCGCAGTGGCTAAGGCTTTGTGCTGCTGAATCTCATATAACAATTTTTTTTCGTGGTCCACTAATCTCCATTATAGCACGGGTCTGCTCCACTTGAAACTTTAGGCCAAACAAGCAACAACCTCTTCCAACATTTCTGTTCAGGGCTGGGAAATCACGCCTGCTGGATGCTGCTGCCCTGGAGCAGAATACACGCCAGCAAGCCAACAGCTAGACGTGGAAGGAGGCTCGGTCGCAGCGTGTAACAGCTTCGTCCTCGGGGTTGTCTTGAAACGGCCCTACGTGGACGATAAAGGACTGCAAATTTTACGTCGCAGAAAGATCTGTCACGCGTGAGACCTATCCAGTAAGTACAAAAAATGTTTGGGTCTTCTTCGCTAATAAAAAAATTGTGTAGTAGTAAGGCCTTTATTTTTACAATGGCAAAGGCAGGAAGTCTTATGTGACTTCCTGCGTTTTTTCTTGTTATGTATTCTTGGTCAAGTTAAATTTGGCGATGTAGCTTTGACAGTGGCACATACTTTCTTTTTCCACCAATATGGAACATGGCATGACCCTACATTCAAGCGACTGTTTCTTTACGTTTGTGACATTTCATTGATTGTCACTTCACCATATGAATTAGCAGTTTTGAATGCGCTGCGAGACACGCACTGTTGCCAATGACTGCTACTGGCAACTTCATCTCGAAGCATTACAAGGAAGAGGAAATTCTCAACTATTGAACAGATTGATGTAGCATGCATTTTTTTGTATTTTTGAGATGTGCACGTGTACAATGGGCAGAAACTGAGTGAACTAGTTCATGGCTGAGTGAACTTGGTTTCTGGGTAAGAGCCCACAAAAACTAATGCAACACGGCTACAAAAATGTGACGTCACACAGCATTGTGTGTCGCCAAATTTTGGTTGCCCATGTAGCATTAGTTTTTGTAGGCTGACCAGTAAACCAAGTGGGACGTGCGCATGGATCGGCCAAGACCAACTGCATGCATTTTTATGCTCCATATGTGCAAAATTTAGTTAACATTTGGTCCAAGATGCACGTGTGCAAATGTATCTGTATGTTTGTTTTAATATTTTGTATCGTGAAAGGTTGATGGGCTGCGTGTCCAGCATTTCCTGAAGCTGAAGCCCCAAAAACCGTGTCGCCTGAACTCATGACACTGATCATATAGGCAGAGGTGAGCGTGCGCTCGCCTCTGATCACACCATGTAGCACGAGCATTAGGAGACAACATCTGTAGGGTCGTCATGTCATTTTAGGCAAAGGTCACACACAAAGCGAGGAGGAATGGCACGGCTGTCAATGTATACCTGCAAATGTTTCATGCAACGTATGTGGCAGTTGCGTACTCTTTTTTTCTCCCCTGCCGTGGTTCAGTGGTGCCGCTGAGTACCACAATGCGTTATCCTTGCCACAGCAGCCATTTTTCTGATTGAGGCAAAAAACAAAAATGCCTGTTAATTGAGATTTCGGTCAACGCAAAAGGTTTCCAGGCGGACGAAATTAATCCCAAGCCCTCTACAAGGCGTGGTAGCTCATAGCTTTGGCGCATAAACACCCCCTCCTCCACCTTTTTTTGAAATTGTTTTGTACCACTGATGCAACTTTTCCTTACAGGTATGGCATCAGCAACGAGCAACCTGCAGTTCACCGATATGTGTCGGTGATGAAGACCAGAGGACAGATGTTGAAGCCTTTAGATATGGGTTGGTGGTTGACCCTTCATGTCCGTGGCTGGGTGCGTCGCCAGACAGGCTGATATTTGATCCGTCAGAGACACCTATGCATGGCCTCCTTGAGGTTAAGTGCCCATACAGCCAAAAGGGCAAATCAGTTTCACAAATAGCAGAGCCCTTTTACATGGTGAAAGACCATCAAGGCACCTTCAGGCTAGACCGTAGTCATGACTACTACTTTCAAGTACTCGGCCAGATGGCGTTGGCAGGCCTGTCTTGGACAGATTTTGCCGTGTTTTCGGACCAGTTCATGATTGTTGAGCGCATAAGGTTTTGCGAGCAGGACTGGGCTGTAGCCAGGCCTAAACTTGACTTTTTCTTTTCTGTTTTGCTGCCTTATTTATCCAAGTAAATGTGATAAAATGGGCAATGCAGAATTTGCTAGTCAGGAGAAGCACACTTTGTGCTGCAAGTTCACACTGCAAGCACAGAGGTGTCAAATAGGTACTTGAACAAAGGGGCCATAAAGATAAAATACAAATTTGCTTTATTCAAAAGATTTAGTGTTTGTTTATTCAGAGCTTCTTCCTCTGTTCTCCAGCTCCTGTGCGGTGGATGAATCGTCCATGAATAAACACATTTTCATTCACCCACACTTGGTGTTGAGTCATTTGGGGTAGTGTCATTAGGTGTGTGGTCACCTGGTGCACGTATAATGGGAGACTGAAAGTTTGTCAGCAATACACACACCACCCACATCTCGTTGATGACAGGACCCAGGGAAAGCGGTATAGTTCTGTCGAAGATGTGGAAGTTCTTTATTCCCTGTATGCGTCGCTCCACGTGTATGCGCAGGGACGCGATTTCCTCGGTCTCTTCTACCTCCTCCTCCGAGAATTGCTCTCTGGTAAGAAAGGGTGGCGTGTTCAGCTGAACCTTGATGTCATCTAGTAGGTCCTGGATTTTGAAGCCCTTGTCAGCCATTACGACGTCACCCTCCTCAAAAGAACGCTTCAAAAAACCACTTTGACGCACGCATTCCTTGTCGGAGATGGAGCCTGGAAAAAGGTTTGACACAAAAGTCACGGTGCCATCGGGTGAAATGCCGACCAAACCCTTAAATGTATTCGCAGACTTGTAGTGCGAATATGTTGCCGACTGAAGAGCGAGCGAGCTCGCTGCCTGGCATTTTATCTCAGTTGCATCTAGGATAACGCGTGTTGAGGAGTACTTGGGCTTGAAAGCTGGAGGCATCTCTTCAAGCACTTTTGCTTTAGAAAACCATAAATTCAGATGTGACAACTTGATAAAAGCGAAGCTTGTCCAAGTTATGCATATGCTTGAAACGGTGGCAATCGACACGCAAAATCTGTCTGCCAGGTCTTCTTCGAACAGTCCGAGGCGCATCCTCACAAGAAAAAAAGAATTCATTTTCCACTGTGAGACTCCTTAGTCTGCCTGCTTTTGGTGGGTCTGAACGAGGTGCGGACCAAGTTCTCACATTCTCCCGTTGTAAGCCAGGGTTGAAGAAGAAACTGGAACACCGTGTATGATGGTAGGCCAGTATAAAAACGCATATCTTCATCACTGTGCTTGAACCGTTCAATGGAAAACTGTGTTCCGGCTTTTTTTCGCAACTTATCTGCCACCTCCTTCATCAGTTCTAACTCCCTCGTAATTTGCAAAACCTTCAACTTAGCAGCCTTCAGCTCCTCTTCTAGCTCTTCAGCTTTTCGAAGTTCCATTTTAACACGTAACAGTTCGTTCTGCGTGGCTTTTAGATCATCCTGGGCTGCTTTCAGCAGCTGCTGATTCTGCGTCGCTGCAGTTTTGGCTTCATTGCAGAATGGGCAGCCTTGGCTGGAAACAGATGACTGTCGCTCTAAGCTGCTCATTTCAGTGTCCTCGTTGCTTGGTTCGTCCGAGGAAGGGAGATCTACATCTTGTGCACACATCCCATCAAAGTTGCCATTCCCAGTAAAAGCTCCTTGACGTTGGGTTGTCAACTGCTGCACATTTGTGGCACAGCGTTGCTTAGGGGGTGGTCTTTGTACTTTAGGACGTTGTGACGGGAAGTTGAACATACTTGGCACAGCATGCTCTTTCAGGCGTCTTCTACCGGATGCGTAGTTTGAGAAGAAGTCACTATCAACAAAGTGCTTTGAGCAGACCTTCGTGTGTTTGGTTATTTGAAATTTCTTGCCTTGATCTCGGCGTATAGCCACAATCCACTTTTTTTTCAGGCCAGGATCATTTGGGAATCCTAAGAATGAAACCTAAGAAAGGGGTAAAAAATTGAATTAGCCCAGAGAAGCAAAAAAAAAAAAAAAACATGGCGTAGTTGCTTTCTATACTATTCATGTTTTTATCGCCTTAAGAAAAGGAACAATTTAGTACAATGCTTCTAGGTTGGCTGACAACCATAAAAACTATGAACGGGCGTTGAGTAGTAACCACATGCGATTTTGGCGAGCTCACTAAAATCGCACCGTGAAAACTACATGCGAAGCAGAACTTTGACTGAAAACGTAGAAGTAGCGCGCTCACGAAACTAACTGAAAAGTCATTGAGACCAACAGGAAATATGACGCGAAAGTCATCGGGCGAATTCAACGCGCTTAAAACATGGAAAATATCTACCTCCAAAGACTACCTCCAAATATCTACCTCCAAATCAGCCCACGCTAGAGAAGCTCTCAGGTAATCTTCATAAACTGCTCCTAACCGTAGTATTTAACGATAATAATAAAAAAAACTGAAACAAGCGCGAGCAGTTCGCGCGAAGTGCCCACGGCGAGCCCGAACACTCAGCGACCGCGACCAGGGAAAGTACGCACTCGTCCAGCAGCGCAGCACGCTTGCTTGCCAATGGTTTAAACAGATCACCTCCCCTTCTTTTTAATGCAAGCGGTTTTTCAGTGCGCATGACCAGCATGTTTTCTGTTCATACATCAGATCTGCTACGGCACGTTCTAGCGTCACGTATGTACTGAGTACGTACGTACCTTGTTTCCGAGCGCGTCTTTCGTGGCACGCTGGCTGCACGCAACAGCATCCTGGCATCGCGGATGTGTTCAGACGATGACGACTAGCGTCTGCAGGGCGCACGAGGCCGCAAAAAGTACGAAAGATAGTAAACTCGAGCCACTGAGCGCTGAGGCGTACCGTGTGTGTATGCCGCACGCTGGCAAGTAGATCAAGTAATGGCGGACGAGAGCAGTTGGTGCGTCCGTCACTAGGCGGCGCTGGCTTTCTTAAAGGGTGTATTGCGCTTGCACTAACGCAACCACACGTAAAGAAAATAATCACGGATTCCCAAAAGGCAAACGCCAGCTACAGAGCAGGTTGGGTGTCTCTCGAAGCACTTAAGGTACTGAAGAAATGCCGCACTCCCACCAATGGAAAGGTGGAGCTTATATGGACTCCGGCACACTCCGGGCTGGAGGGCAATGAACTAGCCCACCAACTCGCCCGAGAAATGGAATACCGGACAGAGGAGTCAGAGCCACGCGCCATCACCAGCTATAGCGACATAACGCACTACTATAAAGAACAACGAAAGCGGTTCCCTGACCCACACAAGTCACTGAACCGAAACCAACAATCAATATACAGACAGATACAGGCTAGGTCCTTTCCACACCCTCTCCTTCAAAATAAGATGTTTCCTGAACGCTACACCCGAAATTGCCCCTTTTGTAAAAAAGAACTCGGCACGCTCCGCCACATAATCGGAGAATGTGATTTTACAAAAAACGCCCCTCCACCCCTCAACCATTCCCCCACTACCCTCTCCCTCACCGAGCGATGGGAGACCTTGCTGATCAGCCCCTCTCTGGAAGACCAAATCAAGCTGGTTGCCAGGGGACAAGAGGCCAGAGAGGCATATGGGTCTCAAGAATAGGGAACCACTCCCATCGACGACGCCGGGAGAAGACGTCGTAAAATCGGTTCAATAAAGTTGTTTCTCTCTCTCTCCGCCGCCGGCAGCAGATCGCGGAGGCCACGCAAAAACATACCTAGCGCTCGCGACCACTCGGCCACGGGCGAGCGCTGGCGATGACGGAAATATAAGGTATATAATGTATAACCAGTTTACACTTTTGTTTGGTTTAGCGTTTTAAGCAGCTTAGGTGACTATTTGTTGTATAGCACTCGTGCAGTAAGCGTCCCCCAAATTTCCACCATGTCTCACGTCTAGCAATTTCATTTCTTAGACGGAAAAGCGTTCGCAGATGTGTGGTCGGGCTGCTGACCGCTGTGCTTGTTCACCAAGCGCAAAAAAGTGCTACCTGCTCCCTAGTTTTGCGCTGTACGGTAAACGTTTCAGCTGATTTTATTTCCTTAGTACCTATATTGACTTCGCTGACTCTTCTCCCGCCTTCAAGTGGCCTTAGATTTTCCTACTAGCGTAAAGTCAGCGAAGCGTCGCATGTGCACTTGTGCAGGCTTGTGTGGAGCGACCCTGACTCGGAGTTTGATACAGTGTACCAGTGGCGTAAATCCAGAAAAATCACAAGGGGGGACACACATCTTGCCAAGGCGGCCATTTTGTTTTGTGCTTTATTTTCATTTATATACAAATTACTATCGTGATTTGAATTAAAATAAAAAAAACGAGCATGCTTTCATACCTCAAGTAATTGCACTGTGCTATTGCAGACGTTAAAAAAAGATCAATAAGAAATACTCTGTACAATATGAGTACTGATCACCTATGACATGTTTCCTAGCTTTCGACACTTCTAGAGGGTCCAAAAACGAGAGCGCGGTTTTTGCACGCACTGACAAAGTTTTTCAACAACCCTGGCAACGTTATGAGGTCTATAATGTCTTGATGAACGTGTGCCAAAGCCATGCAGTTGAGGCGTTCCTCCCCCATCGTACTACGCAGCCATGTTTTCAGTCTTCTCAAGGCACTGAACGATCTCTCTGCTTCACAGGAAGAGACCGGCATCACTAAGATAATCCTGAGAACACTCTCCACTTCCTTGAAATACTGGCGGGTGGACGTGTGCATGTTCCGGAGTACTGCTGCCACGTCGTCGACGGACTTGAGGTTGCAGTGTTCTTCGTGCAACAAGCGCACGCGAGACACGACTTTACCGATATCGATGCTCTTGTATCGTCGGATCACGTCCAAATCTGCTTCTGATGACCGGTTCAGAAGGACAAGTTCTAGTGCCCTGTACGTCACGATTCCCTCAGAATCTGGATTAAACCTCTTCTCAATGCCCGCTACAGCTGCATCAATTATTGAAAAAAATATTCGTCGAAAGTAGGCCCTTGCTTCAACTGGGGCGTCACTGGCACTCCCGTTTTCGTACCTCGCTGGGCGCCGTCGGCACCTCGGCGGTTCCACAGGATGCACTTTTCCATCTTCGGCAGCTTTGGCAGTCTCATCAAACAGTTCACTGAACATCTCCACAGAGCGCAGATGGCGAAGCTCACGCTTGGATGTCTCCACGACCTGGAGCATTCCGTGGACGGTTGACGAACGTCCTTGCAGGTATGTGTTCAAGTCCTCCAGCACAGAGAACACCCTCAACGCTATTTTCAAGAGGAGACGCGTGTTTCCCGACTCCATGCTGTGCAAAATGCCAGATATCTTCGCAGACTGCTCGGCTGGTGCTTCCTTCATCATTTCGTCAAGAGCAGCAATTATGGCATCGTGTTCGTCCAACGCGGCAGATATAGCTGGCTTTCGGCACAAGAAGCGCGTTGGGCAAAGGGGTTTGATGTTTTTCTCCGACTTTCTTTCACAGAAAAGTTGCTTGAACTTTCCGGAGCGTGCTGCGAGCACACCTAATTCCCTAACGGCCATGAGTGCATCGCGAAGTTCCGGACAGCAGTTGGAGACATCACCGGCTACAAGGTTGGAGCTGTGAGCTCCGCAGTGAAAGTAAACTGCAAGCGGGTTTTCCGATTTTATAATCGCCTGACAGCCATTATACTCCCCGCTCATGTTGGCAGCGCCGTCGTACGTCTGCGCATGGCAGCCAGAGAGGGGCAGCCCCACCGTGCTCAAGAAATTAGTAATGGCTTCCGCAATGGTCGCTCCTCTGGCATTCGGCAGGGCACAAAGACCTAAAAACACCTCAACTGGTCGCAGATCTTCATCAACATAGCGCACACATACGCTCTCTTGTTCGATGCCAGCAATGTCTCGCGTGCCATCTACGATGATAGCGTAGATGTCTGTTGGAATGTTGTTGCTCAGTTCCTTTTGGATCGCCTTTCCGAATAGATCAATTATTTCATTTTGAAGTAGTGGAGACGTGTACGTCGTGTTGCGTCTCATCCAGGCCGTGAATTCTGCATTGTCTTCTTCGCGTGACATGAGGTACTGGTAGAAGTTTCCTTCCCTGTTTGAATGACCACGAAATGGCAAGCCCTGACGTAAGAGATATTTAGACGCTTGAAAAATAATCTTTAAACACCGCCTGGCCACTTCTTGCTGCTTCGCAGTGTGTGTACTGATTTGATCATGAACCGACGTCGATTGAAGGCTGCTGTGCTGGTAGACGGCGTTCTTGTGGCCTTCTGAATTCTCATGCTTCGAAAATTTTTCTTTAGCCTTTTTCCAATTTGAAAATCCAGTTACAGTGAAAGAGTCCGGAGCTGGCTGTCTCGATGGCTTCAAAAAATTATGTTGTCTGGCTGCTGCACAGTAGTAGCAGACGACTCCGGAAACGTCTGTAGCGTAGTGAAGCCATGGGAATGCGTCGAACCAGCTTTGTTGAAATGTAAGGCATTTCTTCTTGTTTGTCTCACTGCCATCCCCGGGTTTTGTGACAATCTGAGTCGGCTTTAGATGGACGTCTGGATGAGAAGGCGCCCCCGGAAGCCTCACTGGGATCCTGCTTGGTTGTTGTGGGCCTGGGCTAGTTAAGGAAGGTTTACCACATTCCGGGACGTTGCGATCAGCGGGAAATTGCCTGCTGGGTCCGGAAGCCTTCGCAATGGCGACATCTTCAAGAGGCTGGGATTCTAATCTTCCGCTCGATGTCCGTATGCCCAGGGATTCTTGACATTGTACCTGTGGTAAGAAGGCTACCTTAAACAAAGAAACAAGAAAACCGCCTCGATTAAACTTGAGTAGCTAACCGTGTTATACGTACCCATAGCCTATTCCAGTTTAAATAACCAATATTTCAACGTACGAGGCGCACAATACATAAAATAATTCATGGCACCGGAATGTTTAGACTATTTAACATAAGGAATAATGTGAGATCGAGTACGATGTAAATAGTTTTTTCTATATGTGTGTACACACACGCACATTAGCGCACCTATACTTTTTGTCTGGGGGATCTGAAATTTTCATTTCTGCGCTTGTAATTGCTGCAGCTTATCTTGACCTGCACATCCGCAAACGCGGTCAACTTCGCGCTAGTTTTTTACGTAATCAGAACAGAATTTCGACTATACCGAATTGATCGCACTTACCGACTTTCCATCGTAGACCCCAACGTCGGTAGTATTGACAGGCTCGGGGACTGGAGCAGGCTCGGAAAAAATGGATTTTCCACAGGACCCCTCTGGATGTGATGGCACTTCCTGGATCGCGGAATCCTCGAAGATGGACGCCTCACATTCGGACGCTGAGGCCAAGTCCGTTGATTCTGTTTTTAGAGTCTTCTTTGAAAAGTAGGTTAGTAACGTATTTGACTGACGCTTCAATGAGGTAACGTTGGTCATGCGGCTCATTTTCACGTAATCAAGCGTGGACACGGCACCACTGCATCGTTACCTAAAACGTGTCGAAATCTCCGATCGCAAAGAAAATCGGGCAGCAGCGAGCACAACTTCACCGGTCACCCCAAAGTAAGTGAATGAACACCGAGACGGTGTTTTCAGTGTTGCCAAATGTTGACGAGCAAAGGTAGCTAGATGGCAACGTGAAAGTAGCTAGAAGTAGCTAAAAAATCCAGCAAGGAGCTAAAAGTAGGTAAATATTTTCAAGTGCTTCTTTAACATATTCTGGGTGTTTAAAGTATTTATTGGCAGCTGTATTTTCTTAAAGGGACAGACAACCGATTTTTGTCGCGTATATGTTCTCTAGCTCATATGAAAACCAGCGTTTTATATAGCCCGGTAACCGCGAGCAATTTCAAAACAAATTGGCGAAAATATATTTTAATTTATTTCGGCGAACCACAGCGGAAACAGGTTTTACCTGCTTTCAGTGATTCCGCTTGCAGCTTGTGCACGTCGCCGATTGTGGAAAACGAACCTTCTTTTTATTTAGCGGGAACGGGATGGTTATTTCAGCTCGTGCAGTACTTATTAGTGACAAAAACAACAGTTGTTTTAGCTTTCAAAGGTAAATGAAAGATGAATCTCAAGGGGGGGACACTTGCAAGGGGTGTCCCCCCCAGCCCGAACACAAGGGGGGTCAGGACCCCCCTGACCCCCCATGATTTACGCCACTGGACACTGAAACTAACAAAGTAAAGAAGGGCACATTCTTCCATTCACAAACGTGTTGTGGCTTAATTTCAACTGAGCGAGAGAATTGCGACGACCTGTCGGCGACCGGCGGACTAAACGCTGGGGTGACCGACTCGGTCGGAAGGTCGGCGAGCCGTGCAGTAGCGCAGCCAACTGCCAAGTCACCCTCTCCTGACGTCACACGAAAACGCTACAGAAAATGGGCGAGGGTGCAGAGAGGAGGACAGCTTTTTCGAATTGATTTTTCCACTAAATAAATTCGCGTAAACGCGCTCAGAGTGGTCGAAACATGGCTTATGGACGCCGGTAGTAGTAATTTGCGTTAGTAATCCCGCAATGTTTACAAATCACTCCAGTGCCCCTTTAAAAAAAATTCCCCGCATTTCCCCGAGGGGAAGAATGTGAAAGTGTGAAGGCACGAGTTGAATTTGCGCGGTTCGGTAATGTTCGCGAAAGAGAGATCACACACACACACAATTACAAAGAAAGAAAGATGCATTTATTCACAGACACCTATTTGTGTTGTCGTTGTACTTGATTGCTAGAGCGGATCTCAGCTTTGAAATTTCGTGTCAGTACTCCTTTAAGCAGGTGCATTAGCCCTTCTCACGCCCGATTCTTGGCCAATCCCCCACGTGGGTATGTGCCATGTCAGCGGCCAGGCAGCGCGCGCCCATCTCCCCCCGTTGCCGAGTAAGACGAGGAGATTCCTGGCCAATCCCCCACGTGGGTATGTGCTATGTCAGCGGCCAGGCTGCGCGCGCCCATCTCCACGTGCGCGGACATCGCCGGCGGACGCAGGTTCAGGGTCGCTTAAGAAGTGCATTGCACTTAAAAACCGGTTGGGCCAGTCCAAAACCGGGCAAGCGGCAACCCTAGGCAGCTGCCATGAAAAACGTCTGGAATCTCCTAAACACTGCCTGAACACGAAACGTCATGATGATTATGATGATGATGATGAACGGAGGGCCAAACATCATCCCGTGGCTAACGTAGCAGTCACTTCTGGTTTTGCATATGTAGTGTCACACCACACCAGCCAGCAAGAGTAACTATCCTTCACGTATTTTTTTTTTCTTTTTTTCGCCCGCACCGCTGACTACCGTGCGTTCCCACGTGTGAGTGCAGTTTCGGTTCCAGAGAAGTTTTGAGGTGCCGGACTGTTCTGTCGGCGTGTAGCCGCACGCCTCCTATCTGTGGTATCGGTTCGTCGGTGATGATGTGCTGCTGCTAGAAAACGTAAAATTGTGCCTTTTCGAGAAAAGTGCACAATTTTAAAGTCCGTGTCCGCTGGCGAGAAAGAAAAATGTTGCCGCCTGCCATACAGAGTATCCCAGCTAGCACTCCCTCAACAACCTTGAGTGCGGAAAAGAGCATCACGTTCGCAAAAAGGCACCCTTTCAGCATAAGTTTGGTTCTCGCAACGCATTAAGGCGCCGAAAAGTGTCAGAAAATTACTCCCACCTCCCCTCGCGGGAAACCCTGTGTAGATGCGACGCATAGGGAGTTCCGTTGTTATTTCCGTTAGGTTGATTCTCCCATCGCGTGAAACGTGCCGTGAAACCCCTGCCGCGGCTATGCATGACGCAACGTGGCGCGGCTATGACGCAACACAATCCACTTTAATCCAATCCAATCCAACACAATCCACTTTAATCCAATCCAACCCAAGCCAAGCCAATCCAATCGAATCCAATCCAATGAACCTCGCGAGAGAGTGTTGGCTACCGGAGAGGAGAGGGGGTGAGCGGCGGAGAGCGCAGCTCACGCGGCGAGGAGAATTGGGGAGGGATATGGACGGACAACAACAACGCCGTATGGAGGGACAAGGCGAGTGAATGAGATGCATTTCATCTAAAAGCAAAAGTGATACTCACTAATTAAGTTACGTTTGCTCATACGGGGGTGAGTGACCTTTGGAGCGCCGTGTAGTGCCTAAGGTCGTGCGAAATCAGGAGGCGCAACTCACGCAGTTTTTTTCGCTGTGCAATTAATCCGTGAAGGGCGAGTTCACCTTCATTGATGTCTAGCATTTTGGCTTCGTTTCTGCTTCATTCCCGCGAGCCTTAACTGGAAACCTGCATGTAACGAAAACCTGGATATAACGTAAAATTGCGAACTTTTGTCAACTTTGTTACATCCAGGTTTAACTGTAGTGCGAAAATATAAAAAAGTAGCAAAAGAATCGAGAGGACTGTTTGTTTGTATAGTTGCTCGGGGCTTAAATAGGGGCTCGGGGTCGGGGCCCCCCATAGTCGGCGCCTCTGATTTCGACATTATCCGTCCGTTTTCACCATAGTCGAAAATGCATAGTCAGTAGGCCTTCGTATGAAGCTGTTGCCATGAATTGCTTTGCCAAGCTTCGTATCCCGCTCGTACTACCATGATACCAGCCAACTCAACTGGACAGTATTACCGATATCTCTTTACTGTAACCTGCTCAGATTTCTTAGGAAACCATGCTTCCCTAGGCGGCTGGCACCAACTGCATAATTTATCTAACAAGTTGCCACCAGAGATACCAGCAGTGACGCTGATATTACGAACTACGAATGCATCCTTATCATACCACTGTAATCTGCCTAATATTACAATGGCACACCAGACAATCAGATATATTCGGAACAAATTTACAACAAATGATCCTTGGTTTCAATTTATTGTACATGCACCCAATCTAACATGCACCCCGCACCTCCACCAAATGATACAGGGTAAAGCTTTGTTTACAGTGGTGTATTTACGATGCACATTCAGAGGCTAGTTATAGGAAACCACGATGGAAGAGAGCGCCGCGCAAGCCAGGGAGCGAACGCGCTTCACCATCAGCGTCCTCTTCATCTCTCCTCTTGATGATGATGCCCGCTAGCACAGTACATGAATACCGTCCTATTTGTGGGTAATCTAATTAATGCCCCGTAACAATATTATAACACACATGGTTCAATGTACATGTACATTTTAACGAATAGCATGTCTTCTTTTTTCAACTCAACTCGCTTGCTTTGTCAATACAGTTAAACCTGGACAAAATCTCGCAATTTTTCGTTACATCCAGGTTTTCGTTACGAGAGGGGTTCGAGTTGAGGCTCGCGTGATTGAAGTAGAAATGAATCCAGAATGCTAGACATCAGTGAAAGTTAACTCTCCCTTCAAGGACTTATTTCACAGTAGAAAACTACGGGATTTGCACCTCCTCCTTCCGCACGAGCTTAGGCGCTCCGAAGAGGCAAGCGCCCTTACCCCCGTATTCACAAGAGTGACTACATTATCACTTCTGCCTGTCGAAACTGTTCGGCTCCAAACGCGTTTCAAGAAACAAACTTGTGCTGGAAAGGGCGCCTTTTCGCGAACCTGATGCTCACTTCCGCACTCGAAATTGTTGAGAAGGTGCTAACTGGGATGCTGTGCCGGGCGGCGATATCGTTTACTTGCTTGGATTGAAAATAGAAAAAAAAAAGGTTTCGTTTTCGGGCAGCAGAACTCATCACAGACGAACCAACACCACAGAGTGAAGTGGAGACGCGCGACTAGATGCTGACAGGCATGCCTAGCACCTGAGAGAGAGAGAGAGAGAGAGAGAGAGAGAGAAGAGAGAGAGAGAGAGAGAGAGAGAGGAGAGAGAGAGAGAAGAGAGGAACTTTATTTTGAGGAAGTGTCTCGAGGAGAATCGAAGTCCCAATGGTGGTGGCAGGTAACGGGCTGAAGGTCCGCTCCGTCCTGGACGTCTTCTGCTTGGCTTAGGTTGGGGGACCCGTGGTGGCCGTTGGCTGCAGGTGCCTTCCGGCGACCTCTTCCGCCCTCTTGACCAGGCGGACCTGTAGGTCCTGGTCGGGGCTGCAAAGTGAGGCCTCCCTCCTCTCCTCAGAAGGGATTTCGGGGAAAGGGTCCTGGGGGCACGCCCACATAATGTGGGCCAGGTTAGCATGGGCGCCACATAAGGGGCACGCCGAGGCTGGATAGAGGCTGGTGTGGACATGGGTCATGGTGGCCGGATTGGGAAAGACTCCCATCTCGAGTAGGCGCCAGACGTGGCTTTGCTCTATTGTCAGGGATTTGTCCGCCCGAGGATAGATCCGGCGGGAGAGGAGGTAGTAGGTGGTAATATCATGAAAACCGATCAGACGGTCCAGCGCGGACCCGAAAACTTGAGTCGAACCGACACCGCACTCCGACGTGGAACGCACGGTTGTTTGCGGTGCGGGCGAAAAAGTGTGAAGTGTGAAATGGTGGCACGCTGCACCAGCAAAACCTCAAGTGGGTGCGCTGGCCGCTCCGCTCGTCATCATCATCATGTCTAATTTTGTTTTCAGCGATTCTAGACGTTTTTGTAGAGGCGGCTCCTTAAAGTAGTGCTACTATTCGGTAAGTTCGTGCATTTCGCCAGCCGATTTTTGTGCAAAAGTTCAGAAAACAATGAGTGATCAGCTTAACTAGTTCGTTACATCAAGGTTAATCGCCTCAACGCCTCCGTTACATAGAGACGTGGCAAACACATGGGCGTAAATGGGGGTGAAAATGGGGTGGTGGTGCTTTATGTACAAGGGATACAAGGACGCCATTGTACGTGTTAGCGAATTTTGGTGTCTAGGGGAGAGGGATTAGGTAATGGGAGTTGGGGAGAAAGTATGATACATCCAACGGGACATCCAATTGGGTTCGGATTTTAAAGGAAATGGTGAAGGCCAGAGTTCTCGACGAAGTTTCGTCTAGAGCGGCGAGGAGGCGCCATTCTTCGCTCTGATTGGAACGGCTTGGATAAAGCCAATCATTAAGGCTCGGTGGGATTTCCAATCCTACGGCTTTGAAGGCTTGTTGTCGACAGTCTGCGAAGCGAGGACAGTCCCATAGGATGTGTGCAATATCATTTATGGATGAGCCCCGCGAACACTCGGGTCATCTAGGCTGCCGTATCTTGTGGCGCGAAAGTGTGGGGTTCTTGCCGATCAGTTCTAATCCTGTGAACGATTGTTGTTGCCATTTCCGGGGCCAATGCTGAGGTATGACTGGACGCTTCACTCCTAGGGCCGCTCGTAGTTGCAACTTCCTTTCCACCTTGCAGCGGGTGTAGGATTCCGAGCTCGAAGTAGGTGAAGTTTCCTCCGCTGTCGTTTTCACAGTTCTCATCCGTCTGCTCATCCTGAGATGCAGATGATGGAACTATGACCGAAGGAAGCTCAGGAGACTGTCCATGCTCATAAAAGAAGGGGTAAGCCCGTGTGATGCAGCTTTGCCCAGTTGATGTGTCCCTTGCGGCTTGTTGCGCAAGTGCGTGGGCCTTGCCATTGCCTGAGATTCCCGCGTGAGCCGGTATCCAGGAAAAATGTCACAAGACGTCCGCGGGTCCGCAGCCTGCTGACTCGTCGCCGGATATTTTAGATGACCTCGGAGGTTTCATCTGGTCGTTTTAGACGGCGTACGGCGTTGATCGCGTCTGTAAGGATCACCGATTCTTTAAAACGTGCTTGCGTTTCTAGCCACTGAATGGCTATCAGCTCGGCAATCTCAGGTATCGTGTTGTCGGAAAGGTGTATCTTACGCTTTTCATCGCATTCTGGACACACGAAGGAAGCATCCGCACGCCCAGTGACTGGGTCAACAAAGCCGTCGGTGAAAACCCTGAGAGCGGTGTTATACTCCTCGTCTACCCGTTTAAGTGCCAAGGATACTCAGGCCAGTTTCCGTTGTTCGGCCCTCCAGCCATGAAGGCCGGTGCGTTGTCCAGGAATTGGAGCACATGCGGGCACATCTGCTGACCACGGTGCTTGCGGGAACTGCTTTCTGGGTCCCTGCGGTTGCTGTTTGAGATGTTGCTTTATGATGCAACGTCCGGCGGGTGTCATAGCTAGGCGATGCTGCTGGGCTAGATGCCTGTCGGAGGTGAGGTCGGCAAGGGTGTTCATGCCTGCCTCCGTGTAGAGGTGCCAGCTGGGAGTCTGGGCTGGAAGGCCAAGGGCCATTTTATGCTCCGCCTGTTCAAAACCTCGAGCTTATTAGCTTGGGTCTTTGTAGCGCAGAGGTGCGGTAGGACGTATAGATTGAATGAGACCTTGGTGTAGGCTGTGGGGATCCTGGCGCCCGAGCCATTGCGCGATCGCTGGGTTTGTGCCATTGCGCGACGCTTTTCCCCTCTCCCCTCCGAATGCCGGCTCATCTCGGCGCCACTGTGTAGAGCCGAGCCGTCTTCCCAAACTCCTGCCTGAGGTGAAGGCTGCAGCGACCGTTGCGGCGATAAAACACTGTCACGCAGCGGGCGCTCCGCCGTGGTGTTGGAGCTAACCTCACCTCATTGGCCCGTTTGCACGATTCCCCAACCGCACTCTCGCCGGGACGCGAACGCGCGCACTGCGCGGGGGCCCGTTCGGTGAGACGCTCAGGAGGACAGCCGAAGGTGCGTAACGATTTCCCTCACCGCCCGGTCGCAGCTCTTTTGCGCCGGCTCTAAGCCCGCAAGCCCTTCTGGCTACCGGCCAGAATTAAACTGATCAACAGAGCAATACAACAAAATAACAATCAAGACAAATCACCAGACAATCCATTCCAGTGTTCGGCAGTTAAAGGGAAAAAACTAAATTTGAATGGGTTGGTTGTACAATGGTAAGGCTTGATAATAAGATGGTGGTTTCTTCTAGTAATGGACGGCGACGCAAGTTAGATGTAAGTATTGTCAGACATGCGATACACTGAATGAATTAAACAGTGAAGCAATTTCATAGAATCATTGAGTCGGCACGTGCGTAGTGGGATAAGTTCAAGAGACGATAGAGCAAGGGAAGGCGAAAAGTAGCGGTCAAAGCGATTACAAATAAATCTGGTAGCTTTTTAGTGGCCTCGATTTTATCGATTTCGCCCTGCTTGTGAGGGTGTAAGGTGAAGCGCTCAGTCGGCGGGGACGACGACGGCGACGTCGCGGACACATGCCCGTGAAGGGATTGTCCTCGTTTTGCCAGGGCCGAAAAAGAAGTGGCAGGCTACACGAGCCAATGACGGTGAACGCGAGTGGCCTATGAGAGCCGGCCAGAACAGAGGGGTGACGAGGCCAGAGGGGAACGAGGAAGGACGGCCATTGCAGTGGAGAAGTTCGGAGAGAGGACGGTTCGAAGAGAGCGGCGTCCAGGCGCAGATCGAAAGCTCATCGGGTCTAGGGGACCCAAGCTCGGAGAGATCTACCTGACGTCAAGGCCTCCCCTGACCAGCGTCCTATTCCCCAGCGTCCTGGCCCGTGGCAGGCACACGCGCTGCGTCGTGCCCCGGTCCTGAACGACCACGGCCTGGAGATCATCGTCCACCGGCGGCTACCGGGTGCCGACTGCCCGCGGCCTTCCGTGACGTGGCGCTTGGTGGTGACCAGGTTCCGGCCACGACCGCTCCCGCAAGTACCGTTCCTGGAAGAGCAGCGATGGAGCTGCACCGTCAACGGCCCAGCACGCCACACTTCCCGACGCGGCCATCAGCGCAACGCAACGCGACACCCCGACGCCCCGAGTACTACGCCTCGACACGGTGAACTCGTTATGAACTTTTTTGTGGCACTTTTCTGGTGTTTAGATGTATAGGCTTTTCTGTACATTAGTTAGACAGTTTGGGTTTCTTGAGGTCACAGTTGTAGAATAGTTATTTCTTTTGGATTTTTGTTAGCTCTCTCATAGCCTATCGTCTATGTATTATTGTCTGCGTCGTGCTTTGTTCTAGAATACATGTTTTCTCTGTAACCTCTCAAAGCGCCCTCGTCTTATTAACTGGCGACTGTGGCTAGCCCCAGCCGCCACTGAACACACCCTATTCAAGAACTTGCAGAGGGGGTTTTCCTTCCCTCCTCACAAAATTGGCGTCCACGGCAGGACGAGGGCGTTTGCGCATTGAGAGGTTGCGGTGTGACAGTTATCCCTGCATCGGTGTACGATGAACGTGCAGGAGTTAGTTGCCACCGGGGAGCGTCTTGGGTTGCGTGAGGCGGAGTTGCGCGCGTGGGTTGACGATGCTCTAGCGAAGGCGCGAGATGAGAGGGCGGCAGAGCGAGAGGCTGCACGAGTGCGACTCGAGCAGGAAGAAAAGAACCTGCAGCTAAGACTCAGTTTGGCAGTAATTGGGGAGAGTAGAGGCTCTGGGGCGACTGCTGGTGACGCGCATTCTGCGGAAAGCCTTGTCTTTAATGGCAATCCGCACAACTTCATTCCAGTCTTCAATGAAGCTCGTGATGATTTGGACGCTTATTTGAAGCGTTTTGAACAAGTGGCGAACGGATTGATTGATTGTAGGGTTTAACGCGCCGACGCAACGAAGGCGATGAGGCGCGCCGGAGTGGAGGGCTCCGGATTAATTTTGACCACCTGGGGATCTTTAACGTGCGTCGAAATCTCGCACACACGGGCGTTTTTGCTTTTCGCCTCCATTAGAAAAGCGGCCGGAGTGGCGAACGGACAGCGTTGGCCTAAAGAGAAATGGGCCACAGCGCTTAGTCTGTGTCTAGCTGGAGAAGCTTTGAAGGTCTTCGGACGGATGTCTCCTGACGAGTCCGTCGATTATGACAAGAATAAACTGGCGCTACTGCAACGTTTTCGTTTCACGGCTGAAGGCTACAGGGAAAGGTTCCGGCAGAGCAAGCCGCAAGACAGTGAGACGGCGAAGCAATATGCGACGAGACTAGAGAGTTTCTTCGACCGCTGGGTGGAGATGGCAGGTACTACTAAAACCTATGACGGAGTACGAGAGTTAATTGCCTCGGAGCAATTCCTGACCAACTGCCACAGCGCGTTAGCAGTTTTCCTGCGGGAAAGAGACTGCACGAAACTCTCGGAAATGACGCAGGCCGCCGATCACTTCCTCGAGGCCCAGCATCAAATCAACCTGCTGCGCTTTAAGGAAACGCAGGACGATGGGTCGTCAAAGGAGGCGAGGAATATGAAGAACCCAGCCAGAACCCCTCTGTGCTTTCTGTGTGACAAGCTGGGTCACCAAGCCTCAGATTGTCGGTCGAGGCCAAAGCAACCGTACTGTTCGGATTGGCCGCCGAGTGGGTCATAACTTCAAGTCTTGCCCTGAACGAGCCAACAGCAAGGATACGATATCTTGCTGTATGTCACCGACAGAACGCCAATGCGTGTCTTCGAAGGACAGGGAGGGGAGTCCTCTTTGTGATCATTCCTGTCCAGAGAGGGGGAAAGAAACAAGGGTTGCCCGCGCGGTACAAAAGGAGAACTCCACGCGGCCTCGGCTTCCAGTGCTGCAAGGTGAACTCTTCGGGAAGAAGGTTTCTGTGTTGCGGGACACCGGAAGCAATACACTGGTGGTCCGTAGGTGCCTGGTTACCGATTCGGCGATGACAGGGACAAAAGCTACGCTGCTTCTAGCAAATGGGGAGAGCGTCGAGGTCGAAGAGGCAGTTGTAGAAGTATTAACGCCTTATTTCTCCGGAAAGGCTACCGCAAGGTGTATGCAGACCCCAATATATGATGTAATTGTGGGAAATATTCCAGGGGCACGTGATGCCTCAGATCCGGATCCCTGCGTGCAGGGAAAACGGCAGCTTATGGGCCGCAGAGACAAGTGGTGACGTGACTGCCGCATCCTCCACCCAAGTCCTCTTAGGGACGAAAGGACCTACAACACCCAGAATGAGCCCAGCAGTAGTCTTGAACGTCATCCAAGTGACCCCAGCTTCGGCGGGAACAAGAAAAAGACCCGACTCTACGGATATGTTGGGAGAGGGTTGGAACAACCGTAAGCGGCAAGCGAGCGGGGGTTCACACGTTTTTCGTCAAAAACGGTCTTCTGTGGAGGCAATACGAAATGTCAAGAGACAACGTATTTCAACAGGTCGTAGTCCCGAAGAAGTTTCGTTCCCAAATATTGAGCTTGGCACGCGAGAGTCCAATGTCGGGACACCTGGGAATCAAGAAGACTGTGGGGCGTCGGTTGCAAGCTTTTTATTGGCCCGGGGTGCATGCGCACGCGCAGCAGTACGTCCGATCATGCGACGCTTGCCAGAGGACGTTTCCAAAAGGAAGAGTCCCGAAGGCACCACGTGGGTGCATGCCGCTCGTTGATGCACCGTTTGAACGAGTAGCGGTCGATATCATTGGTCTCATATCGCCAAAGTCATCAAAGGGCAACCGACAACGCGCAACAAACCATGGGGCACACCAAAGGACGGGCAAGGAGCCTTCGGTCCGCAGCTACGGATCCCGCTTGGATAAAGTCCCGCCGGCTGGGAAGTCCCCGCAACAGAGTCGAAAGATGGGGCCCGTCACCTGAGAAGACTCGTAGCGACGTTGCCTGCCGCAAGTATCCTGGTCGCTGCTCCAACGAGCTACAAGGTTATGAGACCTCATCCCACGTTACGCTGAAAAGGCCCAGCCTTTGGTTGAAATGACCCGAAAGAACGACAAAAACAAGGCTGAGTGGACACCTCAACGGGTGCGAGCTTTCGAGATTTTGAAGGCTGCCTTGTCTTCTGGACCTGTCATTAGAGCTCCGGACATCCGGAAGACATTTGTACTGCGCACTGACGCATCGGAAAGTTGTTTAGGTGCGGTACTGATGCAAGAGCATGACGGAGTGCTGCACCCGGTTTCTGACGCCAGCCGCCAACTCCCGCCTCGTGAAACCCGGTACTCAGCCATCGAACGGGAATGCTTGGCACTAGTTTGGGCCGTGGAGAAATTTTACTGTACGGAAAAACATTTGTTGTCCAGACTGACCATCAGCCCTTGAAGTACCTCGCTAGCGCTAAACACCTTAACAGTCGAGTTCTCCGGTGGAGTCTAACTCTACAAAAATATTCATTCAGAGTAGAGTATATCAAGGGGTCCGAGAACGTAGGGGCGGATTACATGAGGCGCATGTTGCCGCCAACCGATAATTAAGATAATTGAGGTAATAGGGTAACTGTGCAGTGGTTGGTGGTTGGTGTTGTTGGGTTCAAGACAAGTGTTCTTGACGACGTTCTTTTGTACCTAGTGGTGGCATGACACTGCGAATCGTGAAGTGTTGTGGTGACTCACGGGAGACTTGTAGTGCGCGAGTGTGTGTGACAGTCACTAAATGTGAGTGATTGTGTTCACCGTGTGCGGGATGGTGTTCACCGTGATGCCAACTACGTCTACCCCATCCGACCACCCAGCAGTGATTCTTCACCTCCTTGTGAAGTTTTTTTCACGGAAGAAAAAACTTTCTAAAGGGGGAACACATGTAAGGTGAAGCGCTCACTCGGCGGGGACGACGACGACGACGTCGCGGACACATGCCCGTGAAGGGATTGTCCTCGTTTTGCCGGGGCCGAAAAAGAAGTGGCAGGCTACACGAGCCGATGACGGTGAACGCGAGTGGCCTATGAGAGCCGGCCACAACAGAGCGGTGACGAGGCCAGAGGGGAACGAGGAAGGACGGCCATTGCAGTGGAGGAGTTCGGAGAGGACGGTTCGAAGAGAGCGGCGTCCAGGCGCAGATCGAGAGCTCATCGGTTCTCGGGGACCCAAGCTCGGAGGGATCTACCTCCCCTGACCAGCGTCCTATTCCCCAGTGTCCTGGCCCGTGGCAGGCACACGCGCTGCGTCGTGCCCCGGTCCTGAACGACCACGGTCTGGAGATCATCGTCCACCGGCGGCTACCGGGTGCTGACTGCCCGCGGCCTTCCGTGACGTGGCGCTTGGTGGTGACCAGGTTCCGGCCACGACCGCTCCCGCAAGCACCGTTCCTGGAAGAGCAGCGACGGAGCTGCACCGTCAACGGCCCAGCACGCGACACTTCCCGACAGCGTGAAATAAATTGCCCGGACGCTCACACGCGAAAGGGAGAAAAGGAGGAGTGCGAGTGGGAAAGGCGAAGGGCGCTTGGCTTTTGCGCCGTTGTGCACACTCCCCGCGCTCTGGGACCTGCCGGAGCTGTGCCCTCTGCGCTAGCCTGTGCTCATGTTACGTGAAGTGTTTTCAATCGCCATGTTGTATTTCGCTTTCTGCGACGGCCGCGCTGTGGATTGAACATCTAATCATTCATATTCTAACGAAGTTACGAGTGCTTCAACCGTGCCTGTGTTGGATTTCGCGTTCTCAACAGGTGTTTCCCGCCGCTTATGCACTTACGTGAAGCGGCAAGTGTTTGGATCAAGCCGGTTGTGGTTTGGGTCACGACAGCCGGTCGTGGTTTGGATACACAGTGTGCGCTACCGTATCCGCTCCTCATGCTCTTACGTGAAGTGCTTCAACCGTGCCTCTGTGCGTGATTACGCGTTCTCAGGCGTTGCCCGCTGCTGTAGATTTCGAAGTGCCTCAACCGTTCGCCAATCGCCGCGTATATGAACCGGCTGTTTCTCGAGCGTGTATCTAGATCTACACCGTTCACCCTGTGATCGACCGCCGCTGTAAAAGTTATAAAGTCAACCTTTAAATGTCAGGTGTTGCCCACCGCTGTGGATTTCGAAGTGCCTCAGCCGTTCGCAAATCGCCGCGTGGTTGGAACGGCTGTTTGTCAAACGTGGATCTGCACCGTTTACCCTACATGGAATCAGCTTAACCTTTGGCCCAAAAGTTGCATTTTATGCCCTGATTGTTTCTGCTATAGTGCAGACAACCGTGTTGCTTCAGATATATTTTTTTTTCTAGAGTTCCGTGCTGACGAGACGGCAATTGGAACTCCCTAAAGTTTCGTCAGGCGGAATGATAACTGGCCAGAGTCCTTCAGTGATTTACTATTGCTCAGATGCGTTGCCTCCATCACGCAGGATGACCTTTGTGTTATTCAGTAAAGCTTGGGTGTTGGGCTAGTTGGTATGAAGACATGAGGAAACGCAGAGCGCTGAAGTTTACAAGAGGACCACAGAATAAAAGAACAAACGAATCACACCAACCGTTTCGTTTGTCCCTTTATTCTGTGGTCGTCTTGTAAAATTCAGCGCTCTACGTTTCCTCATGTCTTCAATGTGGCCTTGGTGTGTGATTCCGTTGCTAAATGTGTTGTCCGGTGCTGAATCAAATTTCGCCCCCCCGTTTTCTTTGGCTACAGCCACGGTAGCCATTGTTTTCACCTGTCGTGCAGTTCACATGGTGAGAGCAGAATTGCTTAAAAAGGAGCATATTTGGGAAACTGGTCATTATAATGCAATAGTCATCACATCAAAGGCTCTGTGACAAACTTGCTAACACCCACGCTTTGCAATTGGTCTGCTGTATGCTGAATTTGCGCACGAGACACTCTTTTAAGAGTGAAGTGTACATGCATGTGTTGCTGCAGGCCAGCTAACAGTGCTGAACTGGCTGTAAAAGTTGGTCTGCCCGAAAAACCACAATTTTTCAAATCCTTTTCTTTTATTCATCGAACTGGCTTTTTCTCTTTCGCTTTTTGGAAACATATCAGGGCACGTCACAAGCACCCAGAGCAAGCCAAGCCTGACTATTCAGTTGTTACCGCCTTCTTAAAAACTTTTCTGATTGCCCTTCACTTTTGTTACGTCCTGTCATTCTGTTACATTCTACCTAATGCTACCTTGGTGTGGCGGCGTACAGCAAAATAGGCCACCCAGCCCCATCTCTTTGCTGGCAGGGCATTATGACATCGGCAAAGCTTCCCTAGGAACGCCCGCAGTGTCACCACCTAGGAAAAGCTGCTACATGAACATGCCTGCGCCATTGATCAAAGCATTTCACAGCCGTCTTGTTTCCTGCTGATTGTGCTCATAATCCCCTGCTGTCACTAGCTAGGTACAGTACTACACTCTCTAGTGCACCCACATGCATGCATTTTTGTGGCTGTGCTTGTAGGCAAGGCAAAACATTCTGATGAAATCGACACTGCAACAAAGCGTGGGATGAGGCATCATATTTTATATTTGCTAGATGAGGTTTGTGTCTTTTAAGAAGCACAAGACCAGGAAAAGTTCTCGCACACATTCATATCCCTGCATCAGTGTTTGCTTCAGAAGAACGCTTCGACTAGGTCCACCAGTCTTGTCTTGACATTCGCAATTAGTAATGTCACAAGTTGTCGTGCAGAACAATATATGGGGAAGCCGTGCCTGTTTTCACGCCGCTTTGGGAATTTTCATGCACTAATAAAGTACTGCTGCTGCAAGTGGCATATTATTTGTATTCACAACACTAATTACTGATGCTGGCCAACTTGCTTTAGCACTTTAGTGTCTCTTTAGGCGTCTGTATTGTACCGTAAAACGATTAGGTCCCTCCTGGGCAGATGTGCTGAACTATGCTCCTGTGCTATGTCGCTTTTGCATCCCAATATATTTACTTCCTCTTTCTCTCTTTTTAAGCATAGCAGCAACCTTTGAGGTGCAAAAAGTGTCGAAACATGAAAAAGTTCACTGTAATTCTTCGTGCTTGAAATGAGTCAGCTACATTCTGCGCATGTTACACCTTGTGGCATTTGTGCTGCCCACAGGCCTGAAAGAAGGACACGACAAGTGCTTGACTTGCAACAAAGTTTGTTTGCACCACAAAGATATGCAAGTACAAAACATCAAAAGCAAGAATCACAAGCAGGAGCCTGCGTCCTAGCCTTAAAAAGGTGGCATTATGCAAACCATAAAAATACAACTTCAGTCATATGCATACTCCTATCACTCAGTACATTCACATTAACAACTTCAGCAATTGTAGCAGCACCCACACAAACAAAGCACAGCAACATCTCTCACTAAGTGCATTAGCAAAAAAATCACGCCATATCCACGGAATGAATGATGATAAGTGGGGCGAAGCTCGAGAGGGGGAGATCATCGGTAACCGTAACTCTCCCGTGAAAGTTCGCCCATTACATCATTAAGAAAGACGTAAGACTGTGTGCGTACATTGTACAAATCAACTTTTATTTTCGGAGTCAATGCTCCCAGGCCCAGACCTGCTGAAAGACCCCGCGCCATCGAGGACTACCCCGCACCTCCACCACAATTTGTCACGTAGGATGGGATACAACGGTAAAGAAAGAACTTTTATTTAGGGCGCACTTGTGCCCGAACAAGACGAGAGGAAACGAGCAAAGGTCCTTGCGTCTCGTTCGATCTCCGAGAACGACTGCCTGCGTTCGTGGCGTGATCTCTTGCGTGATCTCCCCCTCGCAGTGCACGTGCGCTCGCGTCTCCGTTGGCGAACACAGACAAGCTCGCGCTCCCGGTGCCGAGTTTGCGCTGCCGGTTGCAGCCGGTTCTTCCGCGTGCAACGCGGCCCACTTTGCCACATCTCCGAAAGCATGCGGCGGTCACGTACCACGAGACACAAGGGATGGACAGACCCATGACTTAAGGAGCTTCGCCCCTAAAAAATGCACCTACACAGTCTGTACAGATGATTAACAAGCAAAGCTGTGACATGCAGTTGCCGTTTTATGTATGATGCGTGGCCTACCCATTGAGCTGTGCTTCACAGAGTAGCTTGCTGCATGTGCGCCCTGCTGCGAGAGAGGCCTTAATGTTCCCTTTGATGTGGCATTCCCAAGTAGCATTGTCGGTAGGTGTGAGAGTGTAGCTGCGTCATCTATAAACCTAGCCAATCTCTTTCTTTGTCGATAGTTCGACGGAATGCCATCTTGTCAGGTAAAGGCATTTGTATAAATGTTGCAACAAAATTGACGTTTCGTGATCCGTATGGATCCCTTGTTCACAATGGATTGATGGCTTAGCAGCAGGCTCCTAAGTAGCGTTGAGCGCATGACGTAATGTACGGGAGTACACGTGGTTTAGAGTGCCAGATGATCTGTTGATTGTGTTGCTTGTTGTCTGAATTATTAGTGATTCAAGATTGAGCTATGATCTGTTGATTGTGTTGCTTGTCTGAATTATTAGTGATTCAAGATTGAGCCTCGTTGCGAAATTCTTTCCCGGCGACCACTACATAATTCAGTTACAAATCTCCCATCAAAGAGCGAGCAGCCAAAAAAATTGGCACTGCGTGCATAACAAATTGGAAGAACTTCCGAGAAACCACCCCCGCTGATCGGATAACAAGTCTCGAGGAATGGACTACCAAGCTCATTCAAGAGGCAAGAAAACACGCCAAGGAACTTTCCCTTACGCAGGATAACCCAGCCATCGATGCCCATCTCCTCCACCTCTGGGACGCCTGTAGAGGGCTAATCAGGCGATGGAAAAAGAACAAGACGAACCGCAAGCTGAAGATCCGCATTGCGGAAATTACGGCAGAAGCTGAAGTGTACGCCCGTGAGCAGAGCTAGCACAACTGGACGCAGTTCTGCAACAAGCTGCAAGAAACGCTGGGAACCCGCCGCACATGGTACCTGCTGCGTTCCCTTATGGGCCCCGGTGAATATAAAGCGGTTGCAGCAGACCAGCTTCGCCGATAAATCCACAATTACCCGGGCACAGAAGAAGACTTGTTGGACGAACTTATTAAGCAAGCCTTGGCGGCCCCCCTTCACGTCCAACTCACCCAGCCACCCGACTACACAGGCGATCCGAATCCCAAAATGGACGAGCCGTTCTCCATTGCTGAAATCGAGGCGGCAGCGTACAACCTCACCCGAAACACCACTCCGGGTCGAGACAAAATCCCTAACAAATTATTGCGAAACCTCGACCATGCCGTCCTAGAAAATCTTCTAGTCTACATCAATGAGTGCTGGCTGGCGGGTTCCTTGCCCCCACAGTGGAAACACGCAGACGTCACTTTCATCCCCAAGCCCGGCAAATCCTTGAACCCCAAGAATCTGAGGCCTATTTCTCTGACCTCATGTGTCGGCACATTGTTTGAACACCTAGTTTACAACCGGCTCTCGCCCCACGTTGAAGACAACGGCTACTTCCCTGACTCCGATGTAGGGCTTCCACCCACATCTGTCAACCCAAGACATACTTCAGCTTAAGGAGGAAGTGCTGGACGACCTTAATAGCCACAGCAAGCGGTCCATCTTGGCCCTTGACATTAAGGGGGCATTCGACAACGTTTCTCACCAAGCCATCCTTCAAGGCCTCGCATCTACAAACTGTGGCGAGCGCACATTCCAATACTTTGTCTCCTTTCTAACCCACGCACAGCAACAGTGGGCATCGGGCACCGTCGATCCGACGCATTTAAAACCCCGCCAAAGGGCACTCCGCAGGGGTTGGTAGTATCCCCAATACTTTTCAACCTCATAATGAAAGACTTGCCACCCCTACTAAAAGCCATCCCGAATCTTCGCCATGCAATATACGCGGACGACCTAACGCTCTGGGTCCCCACTGGATCTCCGGGCGACCAGCAAGATGCACTTCAAGCAGCCATTCAGGTCACCCAACAATACCTGAAAGCCCGAGGACTCGATTGTGCCCCCGAAAAATCTGCCCTTCTAACCCTGTGCAAAAAGGACATATAAGAAGCGTCCAGATCCCATACCAGATCCAGAACTTACCATTAATGAGCAATGCGTCCCCAATGTCCCACACCTACGCATATTAGGCCTCACCATACCAAAAGATGGCTCAGGCGCCCAGACTATCCTTCCCTTGCAACAGACTCTTAACCAGCTTATTCACCTCGTCCGCAGGATCTCCCATCAGCGATTTGGGCTACAAGAAGCTGACACCCTGCGCATCATTCACGCCCTCCTTATTAGCCGGGTTACGTACGGGACACCGTATTTGGCCCTGAAACCCGCGGAGAAAGAAAAGCTAAACATCGCCATACGCCAAGCTTACAAGGCCGCCCTTGGACTGCCTCCAAAAACAGCAACAAGAAAACTTCTACAGCTCGGCGTCCATAATACATGGCAGGAACTGGAAGAAGCTCATCGCATCTCCCAATTCACGCGACTTAAGCTCACGCCAACCGGCAGGGCTACACTTACCCGGCTCGGCTACAGGCCTCCCCCAAAATGCGAACAGAGGCAACGCATCCCTCTAACCATCCGGCAGTACATCACAATCGCACCCATTCCCAGAAATATGCACCCCTTCTATAACAAGGCACGCCGAAGGCCGGATACGAGCCCTTAGAAAACGCTTCCCCAACTCTCCCTGTACTCGTTACACGGATGCCTCTCCATACCACCACCAACAACCGGAACATGCCGTGAGTGTCACCGGAGCCCAACAGTGCAGAACTGACGGCCGCTACAGTACCCACGACATCTATTGAGGCAGCAGAAGAACTTGCCATCGCTCTAGCCGCCACCACTGGAAACGACTACCTCACTATTCCGCCTGCCGCAACTTCCTGCTAGGTCGAATAACACCCACGGCCTTCAAAATTCTGCGAAGTGTGCGCCAGCTCCCGGA